>BROG01000226.1:267500-295000 GCA_030159075.1 Atrina japonica | reverse complement strand
AAGTAAGGGTTAAATATCACTCCAGCATTCATTACATTTTTATTTTATTTTCGGAATGCAATATGGTTCACATTGAACAAAACAGTTTTGTATCAGAATAATAATTACAGATTTACTAAAATAAAAATAAAAACGCTGTTGGAAGTTCGTTTGTTCGACAATTTGGATAAAATAACGGTATGAATATGACATGAAGAAGAATTTCAAATCCCAAATAGGGTGGGACAAACTGTTTCGAAGAAATCAGCGTCCCCTGTTTGCATGCTATACTCGTCGTAAATGTTTCTTGGAAAACTCTCGAATTCGGTAAAAATGTCAAAATCGGTGATTATATGACCAAGTGGTTCCCTTACAACTACTCAATATGCTGTATCGCGCATTTACTACTTTGCAAGTAAGTCATTCGTATTTAGTCATTGCATTTGATATAGATAATTCATTCCTTATTTTTATCAATTGCCCTAACAATAATAATGATAATAATAATAATAATAATACTAAACATCATCATCATCGTCGTCATCGTCAATATTACAATCGTCGTCATTATCAATACGATTGTCATCGGCATAATCATCATCATCATCATCATCATCATCATCATCATCATCGACGTCATTGTCGTTATTGTTATTGTAGCTACACTTGTAACATACCAAAGTATTAATGGTTAGGAGGTCCAGGCGACAACATACCAATCTGTTGGATACTGGATTAACACAAACCGACTAAGTTCACAATTTTATTTATTTTTTCATTAATTTTTAAATGCCACACAATCTGCCAGTTATACTGGTTGATTTCTAATTTTCTAAAGGCATGGATATAAAGCTAGAATAACATATAACAAAAAAAAACCGATTGATCTCTTTGAAGTAGTATTTTTATAAAATCCTATAAAAATATACACAGCTTAAAATATATAATTATGGGAAATGAAATACAATCACTTAAAAAAAATACAATAAAAGAATAAAAATCTGATAGAGAATACAAATTACAATGCAATGTCATACATCTCAAATACAAACACACTGTAAACGGTGAGGTAATTTACGCGATGAGTTTTTCGTATAAATTACCCACGGCCAACCAGTCACATGATTGTGCTAAGAATTATCACTTGATATAGAACTGCTCACATTAATTCTTATATTTTCGAATAAAAACCACGCGTATGGTTTACATTTACGTTCCGTATAATAAAGTGAACAGCAAACAAATATGTTGACTATAATTTGTACCTACTCTTATATGTTGGTACTTTACTATAAGCGGTGTACTTTGAGATCATGAGAAATTTGCGATGAGGTACACAGAACTGTTCTTAGGTTTCTATGTGCGAAGACAATATACTCAATTTTTCCATTATACTATTAGTAACTGCACAAACACTAACGTAGCATTATGATAATAAAGTGCAGAGTATTTCTAAACATCTTTATAATTATAAGTAACTATTACAGTGGACCTTCCACTGTGTACTCCGTCTAAATATATGTCCAGACGATTTGATAAAGATAATGCCAATATTGATAATGCTTTTATATATATTATAAACATAATACCAAAGTTATAATGCCCAAGACGATATCGTTTCTGTCAATTAGACTTCATCAGTTGAGCTCCACTTTGAAAAATAATATCTCTAATATATCTCTTTAGTATAGCCGAAATCCATCTAAGAGTAACCACTTTAGCTTTAGAAAATTTTCGAATGCAAATGGTGTTATCAGTGCCAAATATTACCTAATATATCTCAACTTCTGTTTCTACTATTACTGCTGTTGCATCATCATCATCATCATCATCATCATCATCATCATCATCATCATCATCTTCATCATCATCATCACTTCATCATCATCATCATCTTCATCATCATCATCACCATCTATTTTTTTTTTACTTTTATTATTATTATTATTATTATTATTATTATTATTACACTTTTATTTAATCATTGAAATAAAAAAAATACTGATCTTCTAATAAGGTATCGGAAAGGATCAATCATCTCGGTCATATTTGCAGTGAGAAATTGTCATTCCGACGTAACTTACAAGCAAACAACAAGATGAATTAAAGATTTCCCGTAACGTCTAATTCTTACATCGTATCTGATGTACTGAGTTGTCGGAACAGTGCAGTAGTAGCAAAAATAAGGTTGCTTTGTTCTTCTTTTAGCACTGTGATGATGCGACCTTTTGTTACAAATCTTGAAAAGCAGCAAGTAAACGCACATCTTTAATCATTTTGACATCTCAGTTCATGACACAGTTAACATTTACCTGGAAAAGGTAACAAATGTCAAATACGATGTCGTGAACATCGTGTGAATACGTTTTCACTCTGACAAGACAAAATTATTTTAGTGGTAGTAATTCTTTGTCTATATTGTATCATTATTGTTTCAGCTTTGAATATGATATCGGTCGCAATGGCATATGTGTGAATTACTTGGTATAACGTAGAATGTCTATTTAACTCACTATAAATGGCGGCAGAGGACAGACAAATATTACCTAGTGGATCACATTATGACATGTGATGTCCTACACCTCTCAATACTTGTTTAGGTCGATCCTATTATCTCACAGTGTTGCTTTGGGCAACATATTTTGCTCTTCGTATCATTCAGGCACTTGCATTGCTACCAAAACCAATAGTATATAAGCATAGATCCCTTTACAGGCATAAGTAGAAAAATGTCAGAAAATTTGACTCGCGAGGGTAAGGTCCTAGGATTACTTTCCAGTATCGGGTCACAAAAAAGAATTTGAAAAATGTATAAACTGTTTGTTTGCCAAATCGTTGTCAAAATAAGGCAAAGTGACGTGTCGTTCGTGTCAATTTGATAGGTCAATAATTGTACCATCTCCCAGTTGATGTCGGTCGGTATAAATGGCGAATTCTTGCTTGACTTAGAAAAATAAACTAATATCAATAAAAATATCAATACAGCAATTTCTTTTGTCTGTTTCTCTTATCATTTCTTCTTTGTAAAATTGTGTTTGAGGGTATTTTGTTATTAGTAATACACATGTTCGTCAGTATGTAATAGAGCAATTATTTGTGTTTGTTTTAGTTATAATTGAGGTTGCGCCAAGAGTTTTTTCTCTCATACAAAAGCATTGCTAGCTATAGATAGTGTTCTATGTTTTGATCTATGCATTTAATCGTATGTCAATCTCACTAGGAAGACCTTGCAGTACTTTTGACAAGCACTTAGGATGGCGCAGCCACGACCAACTTTCATATATTTAAAAAAGGACGCGTATTTGAACCGCGCCCTCACGATGTGGATTCTCTATCATCGCCAGCACCGATATATTTAACTTCTGAAACATTGTTTTACAACAAAAGGATTCAGAAGGAGGCAACACACAATTATACGACAACTTGCTGTAAAAATACTACACATAAAATATATATCTTATCAGGCCTTACATGTGTGCAACTAATAGTTAAAGGTCTAAAAATCATGTTATCTACCTTCATAATAGAATTATCTCTAGAGAGTGGTTTTCTTTTGCTTGCGGACATTTACGGCATCTCTTCAAAGCAAGCCTCCGTTGTCTAAGTATGTATAACGAACATTATCTGACATTGCAGAACGACAGCATACACAAAATCCTCAAATACCAATGTCTATACTATAACAAATTCCGTAAGTCAGCATACATAATCAAGGAAAAGGGACTGACACCGAGTTCCGGGAAATCTACAGGTGATATAAGGTGTCATGATAATTACATACACTGTATATACATATTACAGATATTCACACTTATTACGTCAACCACAGTGCCATGGAAACAGAACCTGACATATTCTTATAAAGTATCAAACCCTAGACTATAATGCTACACAGTAACGACAAGGTATTGAGTATAAATATCCCTGATGTCACGTTGTGTTCATCGTCCTATCCTCATTGCCATGGTAGTAATGCGTAATGAGACCACTTACACTTATCAAGTACTAGAGTGTTCAATCTACGAGCCAAAGATTCAAAATTCGAGTCTTGGTACCAGTGTTGTAGCACAGACACCCTCCCCCGGAAGAACGGGCCCGGTTTAGACTTTCCCCTGGAGAAAGGGGCCCAGCATAAAGTTCCCCTAGCAAGGATGCACCCGGGCCCAATTTTCTTTCTAGGAAAAAACCCCTAGCAATACGTTAAAAACATATATACGTAAATGTTCCGTCACCGATTGTTTCAAAACAAAACACGAAATGAGTTTAAAATGAGAGGCTTGCATGACACGGTAAAATTGTTGCATTTGATTCAGTCTAAAGCACAGGTCCCAATATGTTTCGCTTAACACACATAGCTACTTACGTATCAACATACGTGAAACATCATTGGCGGAATGTAAAAACAAAAATACGAAAAACAGGTGCTTGTTAGAAAATATCGCACATATAATAGTCACCAAATTCCGCGTAAACATGAATCATAAAAAATGGAAATTACCTGTAAACTGTAAACACTGTCGAATATATCAATTACTGAAATTAATTAAAGTTAGACTTGGTTGTATAAATTATTTATATAGCGATATAAAAAGTCACTTTACGCATTAAGAAATTGACAGTTTGAATTTTCAAAATGCTGAAACATAAAAATTATCCAATTATCTTTCATGAATAAACATTATATGTAATCATGTGAGAAACTCTTAATAACGATACTTTAGACAGACGTTTTATAAAAGACCGAAGTATGATATTGATCAGAAAATGCATGCATAGCGATGTATTTTGTAAAATTATTATTGAATTATTAATACTTAATTTAGCATTAAACTTAAAAACCATCAGTTTGATAAAAGCTAAGATTGTCATCTTATTACAGTGTTTACTGTTTTGGTTAAACATTAAGACTAATCATTTGGCCTTGTATGATACCACTTTATCGATAAAAATTATACATCTATTTTAATTGGAGCTAATTTGATGATGTATTATTTACAGATCGTCCTTGGTATTAGATTAGCCTGTATACTGAAAACTATAATTTTGATATCATTTTTCTGATATTTGATACAAATATTATTCTACATTCTCGGGACACTTTATTTATATCTATCCTAAATATTGGCATACAATATACTCGATTAGCATTGCAAATAACTTGATGCACTTATTTGTACAGAAACGAGTTTGTTTGGCTGTTTACAATATTTTGATTTCTGTAATTCACAAACATCGTGTTTGCATTGTTGTTCGATTTAAGAAATTCCTAACTATAAGCATTAGTCTTGCTATAAAGACAATATAAAGGAGTTATGAAACTTACATTCACAAATTTGCATGTTTATATATATATATATATATATATATATATATATATATATATATATATATATATATATATATATATATATATATATATATATATATATATATATATATAATCAGCTAACAAGATAGTTACGGCGTTGTCAATGTGTATACGTCTCATATATATTATCGGGTTGCATTCTAGAAGTACATCGGTGTCATGTTTACACGCGTCTCGTCTTATTGATATTACAGAGGTGTGGCGTTGTCAATGTGTAGAGCGTCTCATATATTATCGGATAACACGCGAACGCGAGAAGTACGGCGTTGTCAATATGGATAACGTCTCATATATATTATCAGATAACACGATAGAAGTGTACATGCCTCTCATATATTATCAGAGAACACGAATTAAATACGGCGTATTACACGTGAACATGCGTCTTTTATATATTATAAAAGCATGGAGTTGTTGTCAATGTGTAGAGCGTCCAATATATATTATCAGATAACACGATAGAAGTACAGGGTCGTCAATGTGTACACGCGCCCCATAGACTGATGTACACTTAAGTGTCAACGATATTAGAAGAATATTATATCATTATCCATGGGTACACAATATCCTACGGATGTATGATCTAAGAAGATGTGATGTTTTGATGTACAAACATGTCTCAGATAAAACATCACGGATCATGAATAAAAACCTTTTTTTGGTGAACTTGAATCGTAGGCATAACAAATGTGATACCTTTCATTTACACAGAAAAAGTTTTTTTTTCGTTTTTATATAAAAGTTTAAAGATATATATTAATCTTATTGATTGAAATCAGTTATAAATTAAAATTTTATCTTCAGAAACACCTGCTGGTATGTTATCTGTTTATTATTTGAAACTAAGTTAGTGAATTTTTAATATCAAAACGGTATCAGTTGAGAACGTATCTTGAAAAATTGAATGTTTGACGGGCAATTTTGGCTATTTCGTTTAGTACAGAGGTATATATCACTGGATTAGACTTTGAAAATTGCTGGAAAATTCAACTTTGTAGTTTTATTACATAAATTAAAAATCCTTTGATGTTGTAAGGAACGAGATGGACGTATTATGTAGATGAAAGCTTTTATACAACAATCAAGTCGTAACTCACTTTATATATAAACATATATATATATATATAGTATAGTCCACCTTGAGTATTCCGTTGTTGGCTTTAATCCGATCCAATAATTAGGTCCCAACACATTGTACTATTACTTACATACACATTTACGTCGTGTGTTACAAATCTTATGCACTCCCAATTCCGAATATAAAGCTTATCTTCCAATCTACTATTGACTGACATGTTTGTATGGGATCCGAAATAAACTAAATACACCAAAATATAACTCTTTAGCAAATAGATTTGAATTTATTCTAATCGTATCTCTCTTTCTCTTAGTTATTGATATTTATAGATTGGTAGTGATCTAAGAATTTATGGGTCGTATAGGAAATCACACGATGGGATATAGAAAATATAGTTGTTCATTTTAATGGCCCAACCTATTCGGAGTAGACGATTCATGCTGCATATACTTATATCTAGTCTAGCCTTGTATTGCCATAATTAGTTGCTTTGTTCCTGACTGTTTTCTAGGTGAAAGTCAGTCTAGATTTATTACTCATCAATTTTATTTGGATTTGATTTCACTGTGGGATTGACCGGTCAACAGAAAATGCTTACTCATCCATGGCACCTGATTCCACCTCTGAATACCCATAGGTTTCCTGGACATCCGGGATATTAAGGCTTTGGTATATGTGATTTTTATATATACAGGTGATATTAATATCAACAAAAAGTAATATAGTTTGGATGACAAATAGTTAGACAATACTATTCTTTTTGCCAATCAATGTTGATTTTTAAGCATGTAACATATGTATCGTTATCATTATACACATAACACTTCCTTTGCAGTTACTCATTCTGTGAAATAAATTTATTGAATTATAGTACAAAAATCGACTGATGCTGATATTATTTTTCTTGTAAATTTTATTTCTTTAATATCAATAGTAACATCATTTTATTATTCTCGCCATAGTACATATTAAACAAACTATTGTTAAATTCAAATAAATATTAGTAAATGTATGTAAATTTGACCGCATAACATCTGGTCCATAACAATATCTCTATTCTGCATCGTTGTTAATGGTGTTTATAAATTGTCAATCTAAAAACCGATTATAAAAATACTGTAGAATATATCTGCGGGTAATTTGTTTTGATCAATAGCAGTACCTAACGAACCTATGTAAAATGTTGAAATTATTTGTCGCATCGTAATCACCTGTCACTTTAACATCAGCTTGTGTATCATAACAAGTTTGACTACCTTTACTTATCATACCAATCCTTAATTTTTCCACCAGATTTTCTTTTTGTTTATTTCGAGTTTGGAAATACTAGTTGAGAAGGTTGTTTTACACCATTTGTCGTACTCTAAATGACTGATTCGAATATTTATGGTTAAACTTCACTTTTCCTTTGTCTTCATCTTCATTCGAAATAAATGCTCAATTTTTATACTTCTTAGTTTAACATTGCTCTGGAGAAAAACACAAAAGTTGTTAAAACACAATTTATTTGCATTATTTTTTAAAAAAAGAAATAGAACTCAACCAATGAAGTCAAATTGACAGAAACGATTGTCTTGAGCATTATAGCTTTGGTATTATGCAGAAGTATCGGCATTATCATCATCATCATCATCATCATCATGATCATCATCATCATCATCTTCATCATCAGTTGTAGCAATTGCCACCATATAATTTAAGGAGTAGGTAAATTAGTAGTCGTGTTAATACTAGTTGACGCAGTGTACATACAGATGTCTTCATAGTCTTTTGTGATGTATCCTTTACGCCTGAACTGTGATGGAAATCTTCTTTTCTGTACATTACATAATATTTCATCACCCCTAAATAACGCATTACTTGGATTTGAATTTCACAGAAATCGGTGTAATATCATTGCTTAAATATGACACTTGCAACAATATTACATAACCACTGCATATAATCATAGTTTAAAATATATCCTATTTCCACATGTAGATATTTTGCTTGCTTTATTTTGAAGAGATATTTCAATGACACGTCAACATACAAAGCTAGGATAATCGTCCTTATAATTGGAAAACAGACAAAGCTGCAGTGAATTAGGATTTAAACAATAAAAAATACCATTAAGAAGAAAATGTCGAAGAATAAAATCATCGAAAAATTATTATTATTGACGTAACGCAAAAGTTTAGCCTGTCTGTGTTATACGATAAATGAATATTTAATTTGTTGCTAATTCAATCATGTTTACGCCACACGCAATAAGTTTACATTCACATGTACATTTAGATGTTGAGAACAAAACTAGTTTACAGAGTACCCGAGGGAATGCCTGCCGGACGTCCGCAAGTGAACTTGCAAATTTATCCACGTAACAATCAAGGGCTTCAACGAGGGTCGAATCCATGGCGACTAGGAATCATTCATAGTTTATAGTTCAATACTTAAACATCTCTGTCACAGAGGCCAACGTTGAGTAATTTTGGGTGTTTTGTCGCTACAATACGTGGCGGCACTGTGCATAAGAATAGAATACATGCACGTGAAACCCTGAGCAGCCATAACAGATTTAAATGATAAGGTTCTAGAAAGCAAATCTAAATAGAAGGCGGTTTATCAGTAGAGAGATAATAGAACATAGGATCTAACAACCTCTAGAGTAACATTTCATCTCATGGTGCTTGTGGTGATTGGTATTAAGATTGTTTGATAGATAAAACCTATGTTATTGCAATAATGTTTGTTTTGCAATTGTTAAGATGGTAAATTAGGCAGAAAATACGATATGAGTCAGGTATATTGAAAAGTAAAAAACAGTGTTTTACGGGGCTTTAAAGTTGTAATATGAGCGGTAGAGAGTAAGTGGGATTCATAAACATTATGGTACGTGTAACGAATTTAAACAAAATCCTCGAACTTGAAAGACATATATGAATAATTTGTTACATCTCTTCTGTTCATATGAATAAGCAATATAAACGTAATTTTTTGCGTAGACACAACTAATATCAAAGGATCAAACGACCAGAAAAATGTATATTGGTTACATGTATAGCTGAAATATCTATAGTAACATTAAAATAGTAGTAATATAAGAACGTTGTCAATATTTCAAATATTGACAGAGTTTATCGTATGCTTCATAAAAAGAACATTTGTAAATTGAATTCCTTGATGTTTCGTAGAAATCATGTGGTCTATTTTCCATCGAAGTTTTTAAAATCTCAATACTTCTACTACATCGAAGTTGCAATATAACTATAGGCAATATTGTCACAAAACATACCGACCTTTTCCAGTTGTATGGGGAGGCAGGGATTCTTAAAACACCCAACGCCTTGTTTTAATAACTGAAGCTATCAACCAATACCAAATAATGTTCTACTGATATTCATTAATTTTTGAATGGATAACCAAGAAGGGATAACTAAAATACATGTTCTGATGTTCTGAAAGTGCGCAATATAAAATTGCGACGGAATGAATGTGAAGACGGCTGAATATTAACGGCTTTAAAATCTTAATAATTATCAGGTTAGCTTTTAGACAGACACCGCCAAATATTTCCCGATAGGCCTCAGCGCTAATTTACAAAACTTCAGGTCACTGTCACTGTCACAATAATGTTTTTATATATATATATCTGGGTCAAATCAGTACCCAATTCTGAAAGATCAATATTTTTGATAAGAAAATATGCAATCAAAAGTACAGATTGCCGTTGCATTTATATTTCGAATTTCCACAACTCCTAGTAGTCCACACAAAAAAAAAATATATATATTCTCATCTGACCCCTCCCTTTGAATTTCAACCGTCAAGTTTATAATCTGGAAAGTACTACTATTATTCATGTTTCTTTTTATTTTCTTAATTTCACTTATTAAAGGAAAATAATGTTTTTCCATTTAATGACCAATCAGATCGCCGGGCTCATTTTACCCTCCGTACAACTTTTTGGGATTCCGACATGTCTGCGCTTATGGTGTAAACAAAGCAAATTTTTTCCCCTTTTTAACACTGTTGACTAAGAGTCAATCATCTTTTCAATCGTTTGATATTATCATATCATGGGAGTTTCCGTTCTCTATTCAGGACGACAATGTTACAAATGTCTGCGCTGTAAATATATATTTGAAATACATATAAAAGCATGCCCTTATATAGTTTCTGATAGGTCATACCGTTTCACACCCTTTATACACACAGTAGTAACGTGCGTGCATCTATATATATATATATATATATATTTATATATATATATATATATATATATATATATATATATATATATATATATATATATAAACTTATGTATCCAGTTTTGCAAATTTGCTCTGTAATGCATATAATTGATAATCTTAAAATATATCATAAATTTCAAAAGATATGAAATTGAATTGCTCTAGGCTAAATGATTGTATATGCTTTTATATATTTTCCGATAATAAGTGGGAAATGGTTTCCTTTTTAGTAAAGTTATTAATGGAGATAATAAGAACAATCTGCTAGTAAAATAAAATTCCAATATACATTTAGATTGGCATTATATATATATACTAAAGTTGAATTGCAGTCAATTATACAGATGTTGTATCAATATTACAACACTCAGTACAGGAAATGAATTAATCACAACTCAGGTTAAATTAAACAACCAATTTCCCAAAATCTATAATATAAATTTGTAAATGTGTTGCTATTTTGAAATATCATAGAACTAATCTCTGTTATCAAATCCATTTAGCAAGTTATTCTTAGGTTTAAACATAGTCAAATTTATGTTTCAGTGTGTTAACCTGATGGTAGCAATTACATTAGATTTGTTTGTGTTTCCAGATTTTCAAGTTGATTTTATAAAAATAAACCAATAAGTTTTGAAAGAAACATCTGTTGATTTTAAAGAATTCTGTAAAATTCAGCGTTAACACTTTACTACATTAACTTGTAAATGAATTATATAAAGATGAAAAGAAAATGAACTACTATTTATCAAGTAGCTTTTTATTCAGATGATAGGCTGTGAAAGAAAGATGAAGTGGGGTTTAAAAACACCAATTGTTTCTGGAGTCTCTTTATATATAACACATGTTTTCTATTATATTAAACTTTAAAATAATGTACATGTAAAGTATTGTAAAATTTATATCTCGTACCATTTATTCCACCATCCTCCTCCTTTGGATGCAGTTGTTACAGGCTATTTCCAATTACATTGAGCTGGTGTCATACTGTAAACTTTGTGACAAACGTAATACTAGTTTTCTTAATATTTACAATACTGTTAATCTTCATGCATATTTTAAAAAAAAGTTTCTTGTAAGCATTGGGTTAATTCATCTTAAAAATTGATGACATCATCTTTTGTGTTTTGGATGGTTTATTTGTACTATTCTACAGGTACCTTCTGGTAATTGTTGAATAAATGAATAGAGTTTAGCCCTATTCAACTATTCAGCAGGTAGCCGTTGAATAGATGAATGGGCTATCTAACTGCCAAGCTGCTATTTGAACAATAATAATATTAATAATAATAAAAGGAAATCCTACTAACCTCCAACAAATTAATTTATGTTTTCTGTAATATTTCCGATAAGAATATTATAAGGGAATGTTAATTGTTAAATCCCCTTTCCCGATCTTAATTAATCCATGTTGAGTTTTAGGCACATATTCAAATTCATTATCATGTTCTCGTTTAGATCCTTGGATCACATTATCGCCTGAATTCTTTGATTAACATTTGTATGTTTGCAATTCTGTGTCTCAACAATGACCTGTTGTTTACATGTAGCCTGCTCACCGATGTTTGGGGTAGACATACTTGTAACTGTGGCAGCACGTAAAAAACCTTGTGAAAAGAAACCCCCATTCCTGCTTTGACAGTAAATCCCCTTTCACAATTTAAATTCCCTTTCACTTCTTTTATATCTGGCCTAAGGGTATTTCTCTGCAAGACTTTTCTATTGTTTAATTAGTATCCTTCAAATAAATAGGCAGCCCAATTTGATTTTGCTTGTTTTTGGGCAAATCTGGATTTCGTAATATGTTTTTTCTTTTATCTGGAATTGGCTCCTAGTAATGCTCATTTGTTATTTAAAGAATAGGTTCTTTCTGTTGTTGATAATATTTCATCATCAGATATATCACTAAATTATTTTTTCAAGTTGAAATTACGAGCATATGTTCCATGTCAATCTCCTCCATATCTGGTACATCATTTATCACAGTATATGTATCTGGTGCAGATGAGACATTTAAACGTATTCTGAGTAATACACAAACTATTGTCACTGTCTATACGGTTACATTTGGTGTTACTTTATTATGTGTGTATTGTCAAACCTCACGCCAAATAACTTTAGATTCTATTCAACGTTGTTTAAATGAATGTCCTAATCATGCATTGGGGCACAACAATGGGTTAATTTTTTTAAGTTAGATAAATGTTGAATAGATGTTGAAATGTCGGAGAACAATACCCCTCTCGGGCCTTCGAATAAATGATTTATCCACTACAGCTACAATATAAAAAGTCCTAAAAATACCAAAGTATAAATCTTTAGGATGTTTCGGAGATAGAAAAAAATCAGGTAAAAATTGACAAACACGGACCTTTGGAAACCAAGAGGTGGGATCAAGTGCCATGGAGGAGTAAGCAGCCCCTGTTACACCCGCCGTGAGTCCACAGTCAAATCCAAATGAAATACGTCAGGAATAAATCCTCGTCACTATTGGTATAGGCTTCTCAATAACGGCCAACGAAAAGGCAACTCAACATTTCACTTAGAGAAACAGAGTAATTGCAAACAAGGCTATCATACCGACCGTGAAATTTGCGCAACGTTTACATCAAACGCGGTTTTCGATATCCTCGTGCCAATACTTTATCAGTGAGTGGTTTACATCTGTATATGAAATGTTCATACATTGGACACACTCGGCATATCGGGTCATTTGTGAAATATAAATTCCATATGCGGGTGACTGTGGGATATTACTACTTAAATGTGGAACATTTATGATGGGAAAGCCGACATCGCCGCGTTTGTCGTATAATTAGTAGCCAATTTCACGTCTGCGTTTATAGTAAGTAAAATGTCTAAGTATGAAGCGTGTGTGTTTGATTCTGTTGTATCTTTAATTTTGAGTTCGGAAGGGTACGTCGCATTGATATATGTATGAAATTGACAAACGTCGTCGATATATCTGAATATTAAATCAAAGGACACAGCTTACATTTTCTTCTTTTGATTCAGCAGTTTATGAATGAAGTCTGATTCATATAAATGAAGGAACAGGTCAGACAATAAAGGTACACAATTGGTTCCCATAGGAATGCCGACAGTTTGTTGAAAGACCACATCTCCAAAGATTACAAATATATTGTATAAATAGAAATTCCGACTTCAGTGTATTTATGTGTAGAATCAAAGTGGTGTTGAACAAAATAAGTATCATGATAACCAATCACTAAATTTTCGGGTACCACCAATAGAGAAAATAATCAGATGTATATGATGCTAAAATGTGTCTCTTAATTCTGTATGTGGAATTGTTGTGTAAAGAGTAGAGAAGTACGATCCGATGATACTGATAAAACATGTGTATGGTTTTGTATTTTTACATCTCTCTTAATTATTTAATTGTATAAAAGGGTTCAGAATTTATTCTTCTTTTAACTACGTCATCAAACATTTTAGATAAATTGAATTAATTTATAAAAGTAGTTCTGGTGAAATTTCTGTATCCAAATGCAGCTCAATACTATGTTACACATTGCATGGAGATATTGAACTCTGTATTATAACTATATGATTGCACATGCATGTAATAGAAACATCTATATCCCTTATTGTATGGTTCCATGTAACAGTATATTGATATTTTATGCAACAGCTGAAGGTCGTGCAATCAAAACCTGTTTATGTTTAACATCTAAAGCTTCCGGTATGGACAAATGTATAAAATGGGCTTCAAATACAAGTAATTGTATAGAATAAAAAGCATATGAAAAGTACTATTCAAGCTGAAACATATGTTGATATAGTTAATCAGTAAAATCGATGAAAGTAGGAACATAAGCATGAATAACACATCCTTTAAATACAAGCAGACTGAAATATTGAATGCATATACATTGTGTATACATTTTATATCTCAGTCTGTATATAATCAGTATTGTTGTAGAAAGATACCCACGAGTCACGAGACATTGAATAGCTAACATTTTTTATCCCTAGTGCACTAAATGATATCTCTGATGAAACTATTTGCTGAAAATCATCACAAACTTAACAAGGACACGGTAACTCAAAAACACGCAGACGATGAAAACCGTGCAAGTAAATGAAAGATAAGGGTAATGGATGTTTATTTATCTTACTGTTTATAATGATATATTTATTTGATGGTTTGTAGATAAAGAGTGCAGTAGATAGGTCTTGTAAATTATTCTATTATATACGAAACAACTATTAGCGTGTTCGATTGATCTTCTAGAAAAATGCATTGTAGTATGAATAACTATGAACGCACATATCGAACAGCCAAGAAACTCGGAGATTGAAATATTCCGTACATTATAAGGCGAATTCGATGAGCAAAATATATCAACAAAAGTATTCAAACCCTTTCCAAATTACATTGTATGAATATGCTTTTTTCATTTGTGCTTTAAGTTCAATGTTCAGAAACACGAACTACTCATGAGAAACATGAATGTACATACCATTTAAGGTTCATATGACATCTTACGTTTACCAGCATACTTTGTAGAAATAAAGCATATCAACATGCATGCCTTTAATCAGGTAATCAAAGAGATATTTCTGTACGGCAGACAGGAAGTATGCATATTGTGCTAATGTTAAATGTCTATCGTAGTATGACGCAATTTGTACATTTTGAAAATCAACAAGATTTCTTGTTTGTGTAATGCCGATCAAAATGTCAAACGCAGCATTGCTAGACATGTGTTCATTATGCAACATTCTCTTCTTCGAATATATAAATATATATATATATATATATATATATATATATATATATATATATATATATATATATATATATACCAATTAATCTTCAGAATGTTTAGGAGACATACTGCATACTGAGTTATATTTGCCCCGTGTTATTTTCGCCCTATTGCATTTGAAAACGGTTTCGCCCCGTGTTAAATTCGCAAAGACTTATTACTAAAAATAAATGAATTTTCAATTTTGGATTCGCGAGTTTTGAATTCGCCCACTGACAATGAGGGCGAAATGGGCTAATAATAAAAAGTTGGCGAAAATTTCCCCGTAAACAGTATATAATTCTGGTGATCCTGGACAAGCACAGACCTCTGAAAATCAAGAGGTGGGATCAGATGTCATCAAAGAGAAGGCATCTCCTGTTGACGTTAACCGTCGATGGTCATTTATCTAATTCAAATAAAACAACTGAGTTATAAAATCGCATCACAACTGGTACAGGCGATTTTACATTCATTATCGAACAGGTTATATAAAAGGTCTCAGATACCAAGGTATAAATCACTAGGATGTCCAGGATATAGGTACAAATCTGGTAAAAAAATGGACAAACACGTACCTCTTGAAATCAAGAGGTGGGATCAGGTGCAATTGAGGAGTAAGCATCCCCTGTCGACCAGTCACATCCGCCGTGAGTCCACAGTCAAATTAGAATGAAATATGTGAGGAACGAATCCTCGTCATAATTGGTAGAGACGTCTCAACAACGCCATCGAACAAGTAACTCAACATTTCACCTAGTGAAAAACAGTACTGAATATATCATACAATGAAATATAGAATTTATATCTAAAAGTTATACTGTGTTTATTCTAAAAATCCATTTATTTCGTAGTTGTCCAGTTCTTTATTCATAGTAAGTTATTATTGTTCTACCCTGTAACAACTGCAATATGTCGATGATTAGTTTTCCGATAATTAAGACTCTAAATGTATAATTAAATAATACACAAAATCATTTGAACTTAACTTACCCAGTTAGTGAAGGAGCCAATTCATGGTTACTAATTTCTCTAAAATATTTTTAATTTTTTGTATGTAAATGGGTATTAAAACTTTCGGTCCTTTAAAACTAGATGTATTATTTTAGCGATTTTCTCCGAGATAAATGATTAAATCGTCACGTACACTAAACTGTGAATAAATATGAACACATTCTAAACAAAAACATTAAGTAATTCTATGTTCAAAGTAATAAGATCAATCAGTACGAAAATGTGTCTAACTACTTGTCGGAATGCTTAAAATTGACTGCGCTAAACTACATCATTTTATAGTAGTTAGGTTAGAATTCACCAATACTAACCCGTGCCTGATAGAAATAAAGGGCATCACGATCTATGAAGCGTTTCTCGTACAAAATTCTATCTTAACTTAGTTACAAGTTAAAGGCTATTGAGTATATAAAACACGTATTGACATGTATTAAACACGTATTGACATGTCATTCGCTACAAAACAATAAGTAAATCATGTTGTGATGCGATACTTATAAAACACTAAAAGTAAAACCAAAAGTAATATATATATATATATATATATATATATATATATATATATATATATATATATATATATATATATATATATATATATATATATATATATATATATATATATATATATATATATATAACTGCTGAATCAAAAGAAGAAAAAGTTACCGGTGTCCTCTAGATATATCGACGAAGTTTTTTCCATTAATGACAATTTACATACATATGTCAATGCGATATATATCAGTGAACTAGAAATTAAAGCTACAAAAGAATCAAGCACACACGCTTGATACTTAGACATTTTACTAACTATAAACAAGACGGGAAAAACAGCTAAGCTTTAAGACAAACGCAACGATTTCGACTAAGTAGTGATATCACACAATCACCCGCATATAGAATTTATATTTCACAAATGAACCAATATGCCAGGGCGTGTTCCACATATACTGTGGACTTACGGCGGTTCTGACCGGTCGACATACTTACTCCTCAATGGCACCTGATCCCACCTCTTTATTTCCTGAGGTCCATGTTTTCCAATGTTTTACCCGATTTTTTCCAATGTTTTACCCGATTTGTACTTATATCCTGGACATCCTATAGATTTATACTTTGATATCTGAGATTTTTTTTTATATTGTTGACAGTACAAACTACTAAAACCGAAAACATTATACATTCACAAGTATTTGTATATATAATTAATGATAACAACAATAATGTCGATTAATATAGCTATTGATATAAAGAATTTAAATAAAGTCTACGTTCAGCGACATACAATACTAATTCTTGTTTGAGATTTATCATTATTTGTTTATCTGTATATCCGAAAACTACATAGATGTGGTCTTAACGTGAATGTCTATAAATCTTACAGTGACAGAAAAACAGTTATTTTGGGTTAGATATAAGGGATTTTAATCTGATGATATACTTCAACGTCAAATTATATTGATACAAAAAACATTGAAAACCTGAACAATCTTTGATATCAATGAATTTTATCATGCCATTGCTCGACGAGAAAAATTTCCTAATCTCTATCTCTCTCTCTCTCTCTCTCTCTCTCTCTCTCTCTCTCTCTCTCTCTCTCTCTCTCTCTCTCTCTCTCTCTCTCTCTCTCTCTCTCTTCATAGTGTCAATATGATCTTATTGAATTTGTAACCCAGCATACAATGAAATAATTATTTTCACCCCTGGGAATGTATGTCTTATCAATTGTAGATGACCTCTAAATGACCATCGATGTGTCAATTGTTCTGAAATTAGATATTATTTTTGTACATTTACAACCAAAACAATTAGAATACGAATTGGATGTAATAAAGGCTTCATCATGAAAAACAAATGCTAATTCCAAAGGGGATGGGAAGGAGTCAGCGTTCACTTTTAGGATACATTTTCAATCCCAAATGTTCAATGGAAATTTCATGAGGTCGGTGAAAAGGGTCAAGCCCCGTGAATAATCGGTTTAAATAATAATTGACAATAATTGACACAGCAAACTCTGTTCAGGTGTTTTGATCTATACGGTCTCGTTCACAGAGCATCATACTTTAAATGACGAAATACCTATTATCTAGTCAGTTTGTGTTTGGGCGCTTGTGTAACCTGAATTGGTTATATGTCGTCTTTTTGTAGGTAACATTGTTACTGGACTTTTCTCCCCGCCATCAAAATTTAACTGAAAACTTGACTAGTATTGTGCTGAACAATATTAATATTTAAAATTTTCTGTTTACAGAGTAACAATTACAAATAGAATGTTTTACCGAAAATATACAATAACTTTGTTACATAGCAACAATGATCATTGTTTTTTTCTTTTGTGATTTTTAGCTCTTTTGTTTGTATGTAATGTACACTGTTCACCGTTCTGATAACGATGGCGAATCTATTTTGTCACATCTGTACACGTGTATGGAATATACATCGAAATCACTATCGCGTTAGAATTGTATTATTCATGTATTCAAAACTCTAAAGAACGTGGTATATCCGTTACGTGAGTATACATAAGAAGGCTGCTTTCGCTAAACGACCATAAAGTCCGCTTACAATAAATCCGTATAGATCGTTAAATCAGATTTGTTGATTTTTACTATTTGAATGTGTCTGTGTGTGTGTGTGTGTGTGTGTGTGTGTGTGTGTGTGTGTGTGTGTGTGTTGTGTGTGTGCGCGTGTGCGTGTAATTGTATAACGTAAGTATATACGTGGTTCTCAATATGAATGCTGAAGTCTATACAAAATAGATGAAGCCATTTAGCTCATTCGTTTTCATACTTACCATTGCATTTGATATTTTATGTTTATTCAAATGTTTGTCATAGTAATGCATACTGTAGTATAAAACACGTAGTTTGGGACAGCAGAGCTTACGTAACGCTTAGACTAGATGATATTATCAACAAGTACTATGATAAAACATGAATATTGATGTATACGTTTTTATATATGCTTGATCACCGAGTCGTGCTATTGGTACAATTAGCTCTCAAGTCCTGACCATTTCTATGTGACTTAAATTCATACACGTTATATACAAGTCGCAGTATAACAATATGATACAGAGGCTGCAAGAACAAGTTTTAACAGGTCAATATTATTGTATACAGTTTCGTTTGAAATATAAAAATCACATATATCAAATTTTTAGGATGTCAAGGATGTAATATGCGAACCTGGTGAACAGTCGACAAACATGGATATCTTGAATTAATCCAGAGTTGGGATCAGGTGCATCGGAGGAGTAAGCATCTCCTGTCGGCCGGTCACACCCGCCTAGAGTCAACAGTCAAATATAAATTGAAAAAGATGGGGAATAAATCCTCGTCGCAATTGGTAGAGACTACTCGTCAACCCCTATCGAATAGGTAACTCAACATTTGATTTAGTGAAACAAGTAATTGCAAATAATGTCAAATCATGTTTCAAATGCAGTTTAATTTTTCGTTGGTAATTTTGGTTTCTGATGTGCATGATTATACACAGATAACATTTATTACAAAATGACAGTTTCGCACAAACTAGTGTCGGACATGGGATTTCTTAAACGTTGTTTTTCTCGGTGTATACAAAGCTGAAATGTTTTCTATTTCATTCGATTTAATGTCAAATAATGTTTCAAATGCAGTTTAATTTTTCGTTGGTCATTTTGGTTTCCGTGATTATACACAGATAACATTTATTACAAAATGACAGTTTCGCACAAACTAGTGTCGGACATGGGATTTCTTAAACGTTGTTTTTCTCGGTGTATACAAAGCTGAAATGTTTTCTCTTTCATTCGATTTAAATTGAAATCTTATAAAATCAGAGCTTAGATGTCGAAATTCTTACGAAGTGTGATTTTGATTCTTTTTTCTCTCTAAAAAGTCGTTTCTAATGCTATAGAAACACGTGCTATTGTAAATACGCTCCAATCAAAACTCATTATCTATCTTATAACCCTTTGCGTAAAAAGGACAAAAAAGTTCCAACCCATGCTGCTTCTTCTAATTAGTTGAGAATAAACAGTTTGAACTTAAAGTCTTTTTGTAGCGACAGCGTGTGTTCGGAAAGAGAGATAGGGTGGAATCCTATGTATTTAATGCAACAATTACCTCAGTGTACGTTTCTCCTGATATTATATATTGTGTGATTGGCACATTATATGTTTGAAACTGACATTTAGAAAAATAGCTACCTTGTTCTCATTTTGGAAATTTTATGACTACTTTGCTAAACAATTATATACTTATGTGTCATAAGAAAATTTCTATCTTGCCAAGTGAAATAAAGAATGGGTCCTGGCTGGGATGTATTGCACCAATAAAGCTTTCATCATAAAGGGAAATTTGTATCACTTCCAAATTACAAAATATGTATCTCCATGAAAACGTACTGAAGCAATTTATCAAATACAATTTCATGTTTCTCTCATAAGAGTTGGGGTTCTTTTATTTGATGTTAATTGATATATTGATCGAACCTTTTCATTTAATTGCTATATTGCCACTTCGGACGGCAAAATTATACATATTTCTATATGATCTGCAATGGTCTTTTTATTGACAAGTGTTGTATTTATATTTTAATCATTAATATATTCAAATGACATTTAGTCGATGCAAATTAAAATTCAATGTCAATATATCGTTCCGTGATACTTTGGTAGCAGCCTACATCAGCTTACGCTGGTATATATGTGTGAATAATTAAGTAATTATAGTAACAAAATTAATAATAATAATAATGATGATGATGATGATGATGATGATGCTGATGATGATGATGCTGATGATGATGATGCTGATGATGCTGATGTTGTTGATGATGATGATGATAATGGAGACGACTATGATGACGACGACGATGATGATGGAGCTGATGATGACGACGAAGACGATGGTGGAGCTGACGATGGTGACGACGACGATGATGATGATGGTGCTGGAGACGATGCTGATGACGACGATGATGATGATGTATCTGATGATGACGACAAAGCTGATGATTATGACGACGACGACAACGACGGCGACGACGATGATGATATAATCCATGACAAAGTAAAGATATGCAACTCTTCTTTTTTTCAAAATGTATGTTGGTTTCTATAGCAACATGCATATTTCAAGGTCAACAAGGATTCCACTGTTTATGATTTGGTTTTTCTTCTGTCCTCACACACCGCAAAACAACTGTCTTAGACGATTCTTATAAATTCCACAGGCATTAACCATTTCTTTGCAATATATGTTGTTTCACGCGTGGCATCTTTGATGTTTATGTTTGCAATAATTGCCAGAAGAACAAAATAAAAATCGAATGTATTTTGACATTTCCTTTATTTAAGAAGGCAAAAACGAATCAAATGTAAAATGGGTTGTGTTTAAGTACTTAGCATAATAAATCAACACTAAACAGCAAAACTGACAATGAGAAACATGTGTTTGAATTGTATAAACAGTTGGCATTCCTTACTACATGCGTTTTGGACACACCTCCCTCTATCAAGGGTTCGATCTATATTTTGATATATTTCATTATAACAAGGTAGAAAATAACAACTGTCCTCCAGTCGTATTCATAGTCAAAAATAAATTAAAAAAAGAGAAGAAAGAAAGAAATTAGAAGTGATGAAAAAAATCCCGTCACGGTTTGACATAATGGTATCTCTTGTCACGTACGACTGCTTAGATTTGTTATCATTTCATTTACTGTAGCAAACTACTAATTGACTAGTCAAATTGACACGTACAATCGCGTTGGAATTCCCCAAATATTCAAAATGGACGGTCTATATTACTATTTGTAAAACGTTTTATTACCTACACTGTAGAGAATGTTTGCAGTTACTTTCAATGTATTTTGGTTACCTTAGACAGGTGGTCTTTGGAAAAATACGGACTTATATATACGTGTATTTGCTTTATTCCGATAGTGCTTCTAAGATTGTGGTTCTTCAGACAGAAATTTTTGTTACTAAACGTTACAGTTGTTCATTGTACGATGACGTCTTGGTGAAAGTGATAACAGAATAAAGCAAATGTTGATAGAAAATTGTGATGTTCTTTACATTCCTCAACAACTTAAAAATTCTAATACGTGAAATTAAACCCATACAGGAATGATAACTATTATATACAATATTATATTTTACACATCAAAATAATTGTCAGGTTATGTTATGTCATGTCTCCAAACTCTGACAACAATTTTGGCACATGATAGACAAAGTCACATAATATCACTTAACCTTACCTAAGTGTTCGAAAAAAAAAACCGCACCATCCAAACACCGAAAACTGGACAAACATGGACCCCTGGATAACCCAGGAGAGGGATCAGGTGTCATGGTGGAGTTAGCATCTCCTAAATAATGAATACTGAGGTATAAAAATTATAAGTCATTTTTTCCTATCAAATTTATGCATCTATTTACAAATTCATTTGAAACATTTCTGATAGGTTTTACCCTACTAGGAATAAAACTGCATATAAATATGATGATTAGTATCATAACAAAATTTATTATACTCAAATGGCTCATTTTCTTTGTACAAATACAAACACTATTTTTGTGCGCAAATATGCAAATTTCGATCATAAATAAGTAATTTTTTGATGAGCCTGAACGTAATTTAAGCTATTTTAAGTATTTGTTGGTGAAATCATTTCTCACTTTCCATAATAGAGAATATTAGTAAAGTAGCATTCGTTATTGCTTCATTCGTCTACATTTGCATTTTATGGCATCGAATTTACCCTTACCCTGTGAGCATATTGGTATTATGATTAAAACCATAATAATTTAATAGTTATGAAATGTGTTTGTTTCTGTAATAGTACTTACTGCTGAGATGTAGTGGTAAATTTACTGGTACTTTCAAATGTTCTTTCTACCTTGAGAGAAAAAGGATTAGATACAATGAAGAAGTAAAGATGGATATTCGAATCTTTAAGTTCATTAGAATACGACAAATTATATGATATAACAACTGTCTCAACATGAAGAACAATTGAGAATTCAAAACGGGATGGGACCAGGTGCCCAGAATGAGTCAGCGTCCCTGTTAACATGCCACATCCGCCGCTAATGTTCCATGGAATCCTCACTAGTATGATGAAAAGGTCAAGTTCGGTTAAAATGTCGTCGGTGTTTAGGTCTGATTGGCGAAAGGGAGTCAATGAATATGGTCGTGGTCCAGAATACTATCTCGAATACATTCTTGAGAGGATGAGTCCATGCTGTTTAACAAGATCCCCACATCGATTAAATAAAATACAGCTTGTATTTGCTGTTTGTAACACGTGGCATCGGTAAACTGTTGTGTACACGACTAAGGATTTTATATCAATATTGTTAGATAAAGAATATACGATTTAAATTTTAATATCCACGTGCTCCATCTGCAAAACTGAAAACGTTATCCTTGTTTGCGATGCGTATATTTGATAGTACTGGATTTCGTTACCGTATTTTATTTTTGTTCTTAAATTGATTCAATTCCATTGTCATTGTAGATAGAATGTTGAATTTTATTAATAGATATTCGTGGCTGAATGGTTAGGGTAACGGGTTTTTAAAACATTAAGTCTCTCACTTCTAGGTAGCTCGGATCCAAGACCAGTAGAAACCTTCGTTGATTTGGAGTGAGCATTTGCTAGATTATATGCATAAAACATTTTTATGGGTACTCTGTAACCGAGATTTTTACAAAATCGATTTGACATTTAACTAAAAAGAAATTGTGGGATATGACAAACACTACAATTAAAAGAGAAAAATTTTGCTATTTGAAATAATCTGACACTAGTCTTCTTCTGTTTCGAAGAAATAAAACATACAAAATTCATACTCTTACCTTTGTTACATGTTGAACGTATTTCAGTGTTTCTGGATCTGAATAAAAAGTTATTTTGTTGAAAAAAAACCCAGAAAATTGCGATGGGATCAAGAATCGAAATATATGTATAAAATCACGCTGATTGTTAAAAAGGGCCATCTGTTCGAAAACAATCTTTAAATTTAATAACGGTGAAAATAATTCTATTGTTCATTATATATATATACAATGATTTTCAATTTAAAAGCAGCCGTTTTTTAACAGTGAACATTAAAATGATTCCTTTTCGTTCTGTTTATAAGGTAATTATGGATATAACGAAGTATGTGTGTCTCTACAATCAAGGTCTAATAAAGAGAGGAAGTAGCTACTAAAGGTTTTGCCCTTATAACTATGTATAATATTATGATAGACAATTGCAAACATCACTCATGATAAGTTAAATTAACAAAACCAGTTTTGAGTTTTTTCAAAGATAAATACAACATATTGATTTTGTATTCTCGAGGGAAGACGAAATTATCATATTCAGTTACATGTATCTTATGGTACTAAGGTGTTGATGTGCTGCAAATAGCTAATTATAGATAAAATATATTTATCAAGTGTGATTCTGATATCAACGATATATTTAAAAAGTAAATTAAGGGATATTTATATCTTAGAACTTGTAATTCAACAAACATACCAGAAGATAATAGATAGGACGTAAAGTTTGTGTCTATTTTCAGTGTGTGTATTTTAACTATTTTATATGCATACACATTATTAGTATTTCATTTACATACGCAATGGCAGCTAGACTGACTGCTAATCTAATTAAACATATTAAAGAAACACACAGAGAAAGCACTAGATCCAGGCCGACTGCTGATTCACGGATGACTTACAGATCTTTACGGCAGTCGACAGATGCAACATATGAAGTCTACTCTAACACCGATCGTGGTAATGGGATAGTCGGTATCAACACGTGTCCAAGATGTGCAGTTTTTATATTTTAATATGGATTGAAGTAGTTACCTTTGCATTACGTAAGACACTCTAAGTTTTAAATAGGATTACACCTTAATGTGGAACTTAAGTGATACACACGGTCGGAGACAGGTAAGAATTCATACAAAAGGCTATTCATTATTATATTGAACTGAACTTCATATTTTCTATATAGTTTTTATTTTGTACTTTACGATGTGCAGCATCTATTTTACAATATTCTAATTTCCCAACTTTCCCATTTTACCCGTCATAGTTCTTTAACTTCACATAATAATGACCATTAAAATTTATCTGAAATTCACTTTCATTTTAGTTTCACTTTCTCGTGGCTATCATTTTTATTCTTGGCTTCTATGTATTACATGAGACGTGAGAGTAAATATTGTCTTAATTGGATTGTCTTTTCTTGCACCATTGCTTAGTTCAGTTAGTCTCTCTCTCTCTCTCTGTCTGTCTGTCTGTCTGTCTCTCTCTCTCTCTCTCTCTCTCTCTCTCTCTCTCTGTCTCTCTATGTCTGTCTGTCTCCCTCTGTCTGTCTGTCTGTCTGTCTGTCTGTCTGTCTGTCTGTCTCTCTCTCTCTCTCTCTCTCTCTCTCTCTCTCTCTCTCTCTCTCTCTCTCTCTCTCTCTCTCTCTCTCATTATATTTCCTGAGTTTTAAGTTGCCTGTGACCCCTTAGTATTGCAGCAAAATCAAATTACATTATATATACGAAATGTTGGAGTGCACACCGCTTTTATAGCAAGGTATAGCATCAATACATCGTAAATATATTAAGCATACAAATTTATTCGTATTTTGTAATCTACACAGGATTTCCGATTGACTAATGTTGGAGATATAATTGTTTTTTACAGTTCAAAATATATGTAATATTTTAATAAAAACGAAAACATCGTTCTGCAAATAAAGAAGATATGATATAGGCACATTTGTTTAAATTGCATAGCGTTATAAAGTGTTATATTGTTGTTGAAAATGCACTGATCAAAACGCACGTGGTGCTGAAATTTAAGATTAGAAAATGAATCTGTATAATATGCTATACCGATGACAGAGTCCGATCAGAAACACATTGTAAATACATACAAGATATCATCATTTGCACACTAATTATGTTGCCTGAATAAACAAATATTCTATACTTTCGCGACCTCTCTATAGTGGATTAACTAGAAAATGATGGCTAAGAAATGTGTATATAATTATGTCTCTTTCACATTTATCATTCATAGAGAAAATACAGAATGCTTGATGAAGTGGATTGTTTACACTTTTCACAATGTTGTGTTGGGAGATAGATCAAATAAATTGTACTGTTTTGACATAAATATTGGCAAAGATATCAACGATTTTTTTCTCCGTAACATTTCAAAGTAACATTAAAAAAATTATAGCCATTATTATATTATTCAAATAATTATTCAAAAAAATTAGCCATATATATATTCATACATATAATTTTGTTTTACTAATTTGCAGAATCAATTACACTCTCTCTCTCTATCTATCTATCTATCTATCTATCTATCTATCTATCTATCTATCTATCTATCTATCTATTTGTCTGTCTGTCTGTCTCTGTCAGTCTGTCTGTTTCCTTGTCTAAATATCAGTCCGCCTGTTTCTTATCTATATATCTATATCCATCTATGTATCATATATTGTGTGTGTATATCTTTATCCGTATGACGACTTTGGTATTTTCTTAACGGATTTCAACTTAATCACATTATTTTTCAGCATAATAATGTTGCTAAGGGAAACTGTCTCTGTCATATACTTACGAACAATATTTACATTGAAAGTTGGTCATATATATATATATATATATATATATATATATATATATATATATATATATATATATATATATATATATGTGTGTGTGTGTGTGTGTGTGTGTGTGTGTGTGTGTGTGTGTGTGTGTGTGTGTGCGCGTGTGTGGATATACATTGTCCGAATTTTGAACTAATGACGTCAAAGAGGAACGAATGAAGAACACAGTATATAACATTATAACTTAAGACCATTCCATCACTACTATTAAGAAAAAGAAGTAGATTCATATATCTAGGGTGTTGATCTCCAAGTGGCATAACTTTTTTTCAATGTTTCGATTTATCTTTTGTCCTGTCAAAGACAATTATTTATGTGTGGTCTATCTTGGACTTCCCGCGAACAATACTTTATTCCAGCTATTTTCTGATTATATT
>BROG01000226.1:202500-262500 GCA_030159075.1 Atrina japonica | reverse complement strand
TTGTAAACAATACCAAGCCACGATATCCAGGTAGTATGAAATTATATGCAAATATTGTAGTAAAGGGGAAAAAAAATATTGACTGTTTTAAATCTAAATATCTAAAGAAAACAAAATGTGTTCAACAAACGATATTCGAGCCAAATGGTATTTATACATTTTCTGATTAAAACACGGTGACATCCGAAAAGTTTAAAAATAGAAAATATCCAGAAGGCGGGTCATTGTGTTGGTATGATTCAATTAATTATATAAGACTGTGTGCATTGATATCCATGAGCTGTATAGATAACGGAATGCATTGAATTACAGTTCAATAGTAAAGCAGATCTAGTGAGCGCAATGATATGACTACATTGAATCCAGACATGTCACCATAAAAACGAAAAACTTGACAATGGTGAAAAATTACAATAAACAACTGAAAATGATGATCATCATCATATCAATTATTATCATTATTATTATTATTATTATTATTATTATTATTATTAGGGTCATCCGACTTCAGGTCGGATGACCCTATTGTTATTGCGTTTATTATTATTCTTCTTCTTCTTCTTCTTCTTCTTCTTTTTTTTTTTCTCCAACCAGATTTTGTGTCATCTCTAGAGCAAAAACGGCTCATCCGATTTCGCTCAAATTTTCAGCATCTATGCATCATCAAAAAATCTAGACCCGTTTTTCTCATTTTTTCAAAGTTCCCTCTATTTTCAGAGTTATCTCCCCTTTTCATTTTTCACATGTCCAATTTTGTGGCACATTTTTCTCAGGAACTACTGAAGCTAGAGTAAATCTGTTTGGATTTTCTGGAAGAGCAAAGACTGAAGTTGTGCATGTGTGTTTCAAATTTGATCTGAGTGTCCCCTGAAAAAAGCTCGCTAGGGGCTGAAAAAAGGGTTCATATTTTGTCAGCTAAAAATGAGACAAAAGTTAAAATATCTCAGAAACTAAGAATCTTTACTATAGACATATGCATGAGAAAGTTGTTCAGTTTTATGAGTTGCAAAAGTTCAAAATGTTTCAAGGTCACAGAATTTAAGGTCAAGGTCACAGAGACCTTTGAAAATTTAAAATCTCAATATCTCTAGAACTATCTGATTTTAGTATAGACATGTACATTAGTGATTTATAGAGAATAGGCTGATAAATCTTCATACGAAATTTCATGGTCATCGAATAAAAGGTCAAGGTCACAGGTGAGTTTGAAATTTCTCTAAAAATTTAAATTGAAAATAGCTCGAAAACGGTGAAACTTTTATATACCTGTTACTGTACAAGATATCTACATAATTCGATCAGGAATTTTTATGCAAAGTTTCAAGGTCGTTGGATCAAAGGTCAAGGTCACAGCTCAAATTGAAAATTTCAACTCAAAATAACTCAAAAACTATAGAACTTTTATATATAGGTTAGTGTTAGAGATTTGTAGGATATGAGCTGAAGAACATATGTATGAAGTTTGAAGGTCGTCTGATCAAAGGTCAAGGTCACAGCTCAAATTTAAATTTTCAACTCAAAATAGCTCAAAAACTATAGAACTTTTATATATACGTTAGTGTTGAAGATTTGTAGGGAATTAAATGAAGAACATACGTGTGAAGTTTCAAGGTCATCCGATGAAAGGTCAAGGTCACAGCTCAAATTGAAAATTTCAACTCAAAATAGCTCAAAAACTATAAAACTTTTATATATACGTTAGTGTTGAAGATTTGTAGGGAATTAACTAAAGAACACATGTGTGAAGTTTCAAGGTCATCCGATGAAAGGTCAAGGTCACAGCTCAAATTGAAACTTTCAATTCAAAATAGCTCAAAAACTATAGAACTATTATATATAGGTTAGTGTTGATGATTTGTAGAGAATGAGCTGAAGAACATATGTGTGAAGTTTCAAGGTCATCCGATGAAAGGTCAAGGTCACAGCTCAAATTGAAACTTTCAATTCAAAATAGCTCAAAAACTATAGAACTTTTTTAGATAT
Organism: Atrina japonica; assembly: GCA_030159075.1. Classification (NCBI taxonomy): domain Eukaryota; kingdom Metazoa; phylum Mollusca; class Bivalvia; order Pterioida; family Pinnidae; genus Atrina; species Atrina japonica. The sequence continues at coordinate 260,517 of BROG01000226.1, read as the reverse complement.
GTTAGTGTTGAAGATTTGTAGGGAATGAGCTGAAGAACACATGTGTGAAGTTTCAAGGTCATCCGATGAAAGGTCAAGGTCACAGCTCAAATTGAATATTTCAACTCAAAATAGCTCAAAAACTATAGAACTTTTATATATAGGTTAGTGTAGATGATTTGTAGGGAATGAGCTAAAGAACAAATGTGTGAAGTTTCAAGGTAATCCGATGAAAGGTCAAGGTCACAGCTCAAATTGAAAATTTCAACTCAAAAACTATAGAACTTTTGTATATTGGTTAGTGTTAATGATTTGTATGGAATGAGCTGACGAACAAATGTATGAGGTGTCAAGGTCATCCGAGTAAAGGTCAAGGTCACAGCTCATTTTTTAAATTTCAACTCAAATAAGCTCATTAGCTATAGAACTTGTGTATACATGTCGCTGAAGGAGATTTGTAGACAATGCGCTGAAGACTATTTGTGGAAAGTTTGAAGGTCAATAGATCAAAGGTCAAAGTCACAGCTCACTTTCAACATTTCAACTCAAAGTAGTTCAAAATATCAAGATTGTTTTTGAGGATCAGACTTCGGTCTCAGGGTCATAGCTTCTGAGCTTTGCTCTGTTGTTCAACTGAAGCTGTATCAAAGCTGTAGCTTCTGAGCTTTGCTCTGTTGCTCAGCTGAAGCTGTATCAAAGCTGTAGCCTCAGCTGTAATCGGATGACAGTTATTAGGGTCATCCGACTTCAGGTCGGATGACCCTATTGTTATTGCAAATATTATTATTATTATTTTTTTTTTTTTCCTAGTAGATTTTGTGTCATCTCTAGAGCAAAAACGGCTCACCCGATTTTGCTCAAATTTTCAGCGTTTGTGCACAGCAACATTCTACAGATAGGTTTTTGAAATTTTTTCAATATCACCTTTCCTTCCCGAGTTATCGCCCTTTATCTCTTTTTTCATGTCCCATTTTGTGGGTCATTTTTCTCCTCACCTATGGAAGCTAGAGCAAATCTGTTTGGATTTTCTGGTAGAGCAAAGGCTGAAGTTGTGCATGAACATTTCAAATTTCATCAGAGTGTCCTCAGGAAAAAGCTCGCTAGGGGCTGAAAAAAGGGCTCATATTTTATCAGCTAAAAATGACACAAAAGTCAAAATATCTCAGAAACTAAGCATCTTTACTATAGACATATGCATGAGAAAGTTGTTCATTTTCATGAGCCTCACAAGCAAAAAAAGTTTCAAGGTCACGCAACTTAAGGTCAAGGTCACAGAAACCTTTGAATATTTAAAATCTGAATATCTCTAGAACTATCAGACTTTAGTATAGACATATACATGAGTTATTTGTAGGAAATGGGCTGATAAACATTCATACGAAATTTCATGGTCATCAAATAAAAGGTCAAGGTCACAGGTGAGTTTGAAAATTCTCTAAAAATTTCAATTCAAAATAGCTCGAAAACGGTGAAACTTTTATATACCTGTTACTGTACAAAATAATTAGATAATTTAGTGAGGAATTTTTTTGCAAAGTTTCAAGGTCGTCAAATGAAAGGTCAAGGTCACAGATCAAATTGAAAATTTCAACTCCAAATAACTCAAAAACTATAGAATTTTTATATATAAGTTAGTGTTGATGATTTGTAGGGAATGACCCTAAGAATATATGTGTGAAATTTCAAGGTCATCTAATGAAAGGTCAAGGTCACAGATTAAATTGAAAATTTCAACTCAAAATAGCTTCTGAGCTTTGCTCTGTTGCTCAGCTGAAGCTGTATCAAAGCTGTAGCTTCTGAGCTTTGCTCTGTTGCTCAACTGAAGCTGTATCAAAGCTGTAGCTTCTGAGCTTTGCTCTGTTGCTCAGCTGAAGCTGTATCAAAGCTGTAGCCTCAGCTGTAATCGGATGACCCCTTTTTGCTTCAGCAAAAAGCTCAGCTCTAGTTAGGGTCATCCGACTTTAGGTCGGATGACCCTATTGTTTTCGTGATTATTATTATTATTATTATTATTATTATTATTATTATTATTATTCTTTTTTTTTTCTCCAACAGATTTTGTACTGGCTGTAGCTCATAAACGGCTCAGCCGATTTTGCTCAAATTTTCAGCAACATTAAAGCATCAGATGAACCAGGGTCATTTTTCTCATTTTTTCAAAATTCCCTCTATTTTCAGAGTTATCTCCCTTTTTCATTTTTCACATGTCCCATTTTGTGGCACATTGTTCTCAGCAACTACTGAAGCTAGAATAAATCTGTTTGGATTTTCTGGTAGAGCAAAGACTGAAGTTGTGCATGTGGGTTTCAAATTTGATCTGAGTGTCCCATGAAAAAAGCTCGCTAGGGGCTGAAAAAAGGGTTCATATTTTGTCAGCTAAAAATGAGACAAAAGTCAAAATATCTCAGAAACTAAGCATCTTTACTATAAACATATGCATGAGAAAGTTGTTCAGTTTTATGAGCTACAAAAGCTCAAAAAGTTTCAAGGTCATGTAATTTAAGGTCAAGGTCACATAGACCTTTGAAAATTTAAAATCTCAATATCTCTAGAACTATCATATTTTAGTATAGACATATACATGAGTGATTTGTAGAGAATAGGCTGATAAATGTTTATACGAAATTTCATGGTCATCGGATAAAAGGTCAAGGTCACAGGTGAGTTTAAAATTTCTCTAAAAATTTCAATTGAAAATAGCTCGAAAACAGTGAAACTTTTATATACCTGTTACTGTACAAGATATGTAGATAATTCAATGAGGAATTTTGTTGTAAAGTTTCAAGGTCGTAGGATCAAAGGTCAAGGTCAGAGTTCAAATTGAAAATTTCAACTCAAAATAACTCAAAAACTAGAGAACTTTTATATATAGGTTAGTGTTGATGATTTGTAGAAAATGAACTCAAGAATATATTTGTGAAATTTCAAGATCATCCGATGAAAGGTCAAGGTCACAGCTCAAATTGAAATTTTCAACTCAAAATTGCTTAAAAACTATAGAACTTTTATATATAGGTTAGTGTTGATGATTTGTAGGGAATGAGCTGAAAAACATATGTGTGAAATTTCAAGGTCATCCGATGAAAGGTCAAGGTCACAGCTCAAATTGAAAATTTCAACTCAAAATAGCTCAAAAACTATAGAACTTTTATATATATGTTAGTGTTGAAGATTTGTAGGGAATGAGCTGAAGAACATACGTGTGAAATTTCAAGGTCATCCGATGTAAGGTCAAGGTCACAGCTCAAATTGAAAATTTCAACTCAAAATAGCTCAAAAACTATAAAACTTTTATATATAAGTTAGTGTTGATGATTTGTAGGGAATGAGCTGAAGAATATACGTGTGAAATTTCAAGGTCATCGGATGAAAGGTCAAGGTCACAGCTCAAATTGAAAATTTCAACTCAAAAACTATAGAATTTTTATATATTGGTTAGTGTTAATGATTTTTATGGAATGAGCTGACGAACAATGTATGAGGTGTCAAGGTCATCCGAGTAAAGGTCAAGGTCACAGCTCATTTTTTAAATTTCAACTCAAATAAGCTCATTAGCTATAGAACTTTTGTATACATGTTGCTGAAGGGATTTGTAGACAATGCGCTGAAGACTATTTGTTGAAAGTTTCAAGGTCATCCGATCAAAGGTCAAGGTCACAGCTCACTTTCAACATTTCAACTCAGAGTAGTTCAAAATATCGAGATTGTTTTTTGAGGATCGGACTTCGGTCTGAGGGTCATAGCTTCTGAGCTTTGCTCTGTTGCTCAACTGAAGCTGTATCAAAGCTGTAGCTTCTGAGCTTTGCTCTGTTGCTCAGCTAAAGCTGCATCAAAGCTGTAGCTTCTGAGCTTTGCTCTGTTGCTCAACTGAAGCTGTATCAATGCTGTAGCTTCTGAGCTTTGCTCTGTTGCTCAGCTGAAGCTGTATCAAAGCTGTAGCCTCAGCTGTAATCGGATGACCCCTTTTTGCTTCAGCAAAAAGCTCAGCTCTAGTTATTATTATTATTATTCTTTTTTTCCTAGTAGATTTTGTGTCATCTCTAGAGCAAAAACGGCTCAGCCGATTTTGCTCAAATTTTCAGCGTTTGTGCACAGGAACATTCTACAGATAGGTTTTTGAAATTTTTCAAAAATTTCCTTTCCTTCTCGAGTTATCTCCCTTTATCTCTTTTTTCATGTCCCATTTTGTGGGTGATTTTTCTCCGCAACTACTGAAGCTAGAGCAAATCTGTTTGGATTTTCTGAAAGAGCAAAGGCTGAAGTTGTGCATGCATTTTTCAAATTTGATCCAAGTGTCCCCTGAAAAAAGCTCGCTAGGGGCTGAAAAAAGGGCTCATATTTTTTCAGCTAAAAATGAGAGAAAAGTCAAAATATCTCAGAAACTACACATCTTTACTATAGACATATGCATGAGAAAGTTGTTCAGTTTCATGAGCTTCAAAAGCTCAAAAAGTTTCAAAGTCACGTGATTTAAGGTCAAGGTCACAGAGACCTTTAAAAATTTAAAATCTCAATATCTCTAGAACTATCAGATTTTAGTATAGACATATACATGAGTAATTTGTAGAGAATAGGCTGATAAATGTTCATACGAAATTTCATGGTCATCAGATAAAAGGTCAAGGTCATAGGTGAGTTTGAAATTTCTCTAAAAATTTCAATTGAAAATAGCTCGAAAACGGTAAAACTTTTATATACCTGTTACTGTTCAAGATATGTAGATAATTTGATGAGGAATTTTGATGTAAAGTTTCAAGGTCGTTGCATCAAAGGTCAAGGTCACAGCTCAAATTGAAAATTTCAACTCAAAATAACTCAAAAACTATAGAACTTTTATATATAGGTTAGTGTTGATGATTTGTAGGGAAAGAGCTGAAGAACATATGTGTGAAATTTCAAGGTCATCTGATGAAAGGTCAAGGTCACACCTAAAATTGAAAATTTCAACTCAAAATAGCTCAAAAACTATAGAACTTTTATATATAAGTTTGTGTTGATGATTTGTAGGGAATGAGCTAAAGAACATATGTGTGAAGTTTCAAGGTCATCCGATGAAAGGTCAAGGTTACAGCTCAAATTGAAAATTTCAACTCGAAATAGCTCAAAAACTATAGAACTTTTATATATATGTTATTGTTGATGATTTGTAGGGAATGAGCTGAAGAATATATGTGTGAAATTTCAAGGTCATCCGATGAAAGGTCAAGGTCACAGCTCAAATTGAAAATTTCAACTCAAAATAGCTCAAAAACTATAGAACTTTTATATATAGGTTAGTGTTGATGATTTGTAGGGAACGAGCTGAAGAACATATGATTCAATTATTATTGAAAATTTCAATTATTATATAGAATCATTATGATGATTTTATTGAAGAACATATGTGTGAAACTTTATTATTATTGAAAATTTCACTTATTCAAAAACTATCTTTTATATATATGTTATTATTTGTAGGGAATGATGAAGAACACATGTGTGAAGTTTAGGTCATCCGATTATTATTATTATTATATAGAACTTTTATATATGTAAGTGTTGCATATTTGTAGGGAATGAGCTGAAAAACATGTATTATTTTATTATTCAATTCACAGCTCACTTTATTTATAGCTATTAGATTGGTCTTTGAGAATCTGACGTATTATTATTATTAAGCTTATTATTGAAGCTTTATGCTAGCCTCAGCTTTCGGATGATTATCATTATTATTATTATTATTATTATTATTAGTATTATTATTATCATTATTATTATTATTATTATTATTATTATTATTATTATAGTCATAATAACAGTTATAGATAATCATAATATTATATATCATACGAAGATCAAATATGAGTAATATTATCATCATTATTATTATCATTATTTTATTTTTATTTTTTGTAGTATTATATTGATAGAGGAAGATACTGTTTGTATCACTATTTAACTAAAAAGAATAAACAATAATATTTGTAGCGTTCGTAGAAAGGTAACAATGTGAGCCATGCAAATTCTGCTTTTAAATCATTCTAAATCCAAATTTGATAATCAAAATTGAACCAAAAACATGATGTACTCAGAAGCGAAATAGATTTAATACTAAAACGTTTGATTTGGAATATTTAACCGTTACGTCATATCCGTTATTACTGCAACATTTCAGTATGTCGATAAAAAGGGGAAAATACCTGTAGATCTATAAAGTTTCGCTTCAGTTAAATGAGAGGACGAAAATGAAAGTAGACATCCATGTTTAATAATTCAAGTACGGACATACACATCATCTACGAAGCTATGACGATTCCGAGTCAATTTAATCCTCACTGAGTTAATATGTTCTTCTGGCTTAAAAGGGGAAAACAGGGACAAACTTTACAGGTATATGCTACATACCTAGCTAAGAAAAAAAGCCGAAAAAACATTTTAGACAGTCCATTGATCTTGTTTGAATAAGCATATCTTCAAAGTAATTTCGTTTGAAAGGCATTTTACATGAAACCTTACAGAAAGTTATATCTGACAAATCAGATGCATGCAAATACACACGTCGCTGAATCCGCATCATTCACGTGAATGCTACCTTTCTTCATCGTATCAATGTGGTCATCACAGATGCTATTGCCCTATGCGTTAGTTTGATCACCATTCAGTATCTGGTATCAAAGCATCACATGGTTTTGTTTACGTTTTACCGTACCATCTATATAACCTGTGATTGATGTGTACAAAATCATAATCATTTACATATATGTATATCTCAAATTATTTAGTCTAACCAACAGCAGTTGCCAAATCAGTCATGTTTTGTTGTGTACGTGTGCTTTATATCTCTTTGATGCTCTGATAGTAAATCATTTACATTCAAATACTCGATTTTACTCGTATAAATCCATTTGCGATATAGATATATTTGACACGTGTTTGCATCGTCTGAAGGTGTGACCATTCATACTATCTATGTTCGATATGGATTAACCGTAGTTTGGAATAACAGCCAATGTAATTTGTGGAGAAAATATGAATATGTGATAACGGATTTTATTCAATTCTTGTCTGAACCTTAGTCCAACAAAATGTAAGTTGTCTTTATGAGTTGTAAATCAATTATTAACTCATTAGTTCAAAAATATTTATTTGTTCATTTCTTGTCAATTCCGTCCTCTTTAATTGATAACCATAACTATAGTTATTATTATGATTAATACTATAAAAATAATAATTATGATAATGATGATGAGGATAATGAAAAGAAGGAGGAGGATTATTGTTGTTATAATACTAATAATAATAATAATTATTATTTTGTTTTTATTTTTATTATATTATTATTATTGTTATTATTATTGTCATTATTATTATTATTATTATTATTATTATTATTATTATTATTATTATTATTATTATTATTATTATTATTATTATTATAATTATTATTATTATTATTTTTTTTTATTATTAACATCAGATAATTGGACCTAGGTATATATTTATTATATAAACAATACAATTTGTTATGTACAATTATCATCAGTATAATTTATGGTTATATCAAATATTTATATTAGATTTTGACAAATATAAGGACTCCGTTTGCAAGAAGTTTTATGTACAGTTTTTCAATCTACAACGTGTTCCATTTCTTACGGTTTTATTTCTCTAAATTTAATGTCATTGATATATTTTAACGGTGTTTCCTCTGCTCCATGAATAAATCTCTGCCACCATATAGCTGACAGAGATGTAGAGATTCCAACATATAGCTGGTAAAGGTGACACTGGTGTAGAAATGCAAATATATACCTGATAAAGTTGAGAGCGGTATAGAATGCCAACATGTAATTGATAAAGGTGAGTGGTTTAGAAATGCCAACATATAACTGATATAGTTGATAGTAGTGAAGAATGCCAACATCTAACTGATAAAGTTGACAGTGGTGTAGAAATAATAGCATATAACTGATAAAGTTGACAGTGCTGTAGAAATAATAGCATATAACTGATAAAGTTGACAGTGGTGTAGAAATAATAGCATATAACTGATAAAGTTGACAGTGCTGTAGAAATAATAGCATATAACTGATAAAGTTGACAGTGGGGTAGAAATAATAGCATATAACTGATATAATTGATAGTAGTGAAGAATGCCAACATATAACTGATAAAGTTGACAGTGATGTAGAAATAATTGCATATAACTGATAAAGTTGACAGTGTTGTAAAAATGACAACATATAATTGATAAAGTTGACAGAGTTGTAGAAATAACAACATATAACTGATAACGTTGACAGTGTTGTAGAATGCCACCATAAACTGAAAAACTCGAATATTGTGTAGAAATGCCACCATAAAATGAAAAACTTGACAATAGTGAAAAATGCCAACACATAACTAAAATTTTGACATTGGTTGAGAAATGCTAGATAAACAAACAAATATAAACCTTGAATTAGCTATTGTTTAATTGACCTTTAGTTTCCTTGGTGATTTCTCTATGAGTGGAGTTTAATATCTTATCTTCATTGTGCAAATGGTCATGAAGATTAACAATTAGTAAAATATACATGGATTGCTATTGCAAAATTTATTTCGCTTTGAAGGAATATGAATATGTTGCAAGTGACAAGCAATTAGCAACTAGGTTACACAGACATTTATCGCATGTTCATATCTTGCTTCCTTCAGTAATTCGTTACAAACCTCCGAAACAAAAATATCATTTACATACTGTATGTAACGTATAAAAAATCTATCCACTTTCAAAGGTTTATGCTTTTTAGTATATTAAAGGGGCATTTTCCAAAAATCAATCTGTTTTTCTACCACTTAAGGTACAAGGACAAATAAGAGATATACACAGGCATAAAAATTCCAATATCCCTATGAATTGTTTTGGAAATAAGACCAGGTCTAGTGCCGTATGCATATACAAATAGTAAACGAATAATTGCCAAATGGAATTTCTCAAGCAATTTTCACAAAACATTTGAGGATTTTAGAAATTTTATGCCTGTGTATATATCTTTTTTTATTTTTCATCAATCTAGAGAAGTGAATAAAAGAAAAAAAAAATGAAAAAAACCCCACAGCTAATGCCCCTTAAATATCATGAGAATTAATATTACAATATTATTACACCAATCTGAGACCCACTGACCAATGCAAGTTCATCCTTAAAGATATAACAACAACTATGAACCTTAATGTAACCTCTTAATCGGAATTGTACATTGCTTTACTTATAATTGTAATCCTGATTGAATCAATTGTCATCCTAGGTAGAGTCTCTATATTGTTGACCCTATCAAGCAAGGAAACATAGGTTTTTTTTTTCATTATACAAAAATGTTAGATCACCAGTGAGTCTGTCTGTCTGCCCTTAAAATTAGGTTAACAGGTCACCACCGTGTTTAGACTATCTTAAATATACCAGTGTGTTTTGTAACAAGACATTTAAAGAAGTCTTGTAAAGCATGTACAACGGAAGCCCGTGATTGTCACTTGCCATATACAATAGAAGCCCGTGATTGTCCCGTGCCCTATACAATCGAAGCCTGTGATTTTCACGCGCCATGTTAACTTTTGATATTCAATCATTTTAACATCTTATTTTTTGTTCACATATCGATTCAAGCCATTCACACGATTCAGATATTGTAACATCAAAATCCCAATTAAAAATCCGAACGAAAAAGTCATCTGTATGGATCTACCGGATACTACATATTTTTTGCGCTTTTATGATTTTTTTCCTTCATAGTTATATCATAATGATAGGCAACTTTAAAGATGTCTTTTTCTTCTTTTTGGTAGGCTTGTAAAACTATTATAGTACCCAATTGAAATATGATAACTGTGATGACTAACTACCAGGTATACATTTCTAGTCCCGAGTTACTTAGAGTATCGTCTGTAATCCATATATTAAATAATGCACGCTTTATTATAACCTGTCATTTGCAAAGCAAATTGCCAGATCAATTTGACTGTATGCAGTTTTATATTTTATCATTTTACATTGTTGAATTATAACGACAGTTGCTGTAAACGTTCTTTAAGTGATGTATATTTCTGACTTTGTTCCTTCCTACACGAAGTAGTGAAAATGACTGATTCATTTCTAGATACAGATTTAGATTCTCTCACGTACGTATAAATATATATATATATATATATATATTTCTTCTTCCAAGTTTACCGTGGACAGTGATCACATTTCATATTCTTAATATTGACTTTAGACGTAGTCATTTAATGCAGTGTTTGGTCATTTTAACTAGTATCCATCGTTAGGAGTGGCTGGCGGTGGAATCACCGTGTCACCGTGACTCGTTAAATGACTTAATTGATAAAATACAGCGCAATGCGGTTGCAACTCATGTTTATCAGAGTAACTTTATTTTGAGCAATCCATGTATTTTGGAGGTGGGGATGCGTATCCAAATCAAAAAAAAAAATTCTAAACTCTGCAAACCAGGAGACAAAAATTCCACATGAAATCAACTGAATACTTAAAAATGCTAAAACATGCTGAGTCATCCTCGACACAAAACGCCAACAGGAAATTGGACTCATTCTCAACAACGCATTATGTTGATTTATTACTATTTCTAAGAAAAATAATGTAAAACGCAAAATTCCAATTTATGGAAGATGCGAAGAAGAACTATACCAAATAATTGACATTTTGTACAGATTTTAATATCTATGACATCATGTGTTCTTATCTTTTATATATTACTATTGACAACGTATGGTTTTTACTTTCATATAAAGGTATCTGCAGTCTCTAGTTAGAGTTGAACTACATTACCATCATAATTAGTCATCATCTATCTTACAAATACAAACGTCTACTGAAGACTGACTTTTATTTAGAGTTACCGGGATATAAATTCATAATGGCACTATACGCTGCATCTGTCTTTTGATAGTCACGCAATGTCTAAATGAATATTCAGTGACTAGAGACCTACAATCTTGAAACCCCTGTTTTGTTCACTATGGTTGAATTTGTACCGTGCAAAGTATACCATTGTAAGTTGGAGTTTGACCATATTAATCTACAAGTTTTATCTTTTATTAGATAAATTCGTTTACCTAACTGTTATAATGACGCTTGTCTTCTGAGGTTTCAAATGAATCTGCGTATGATACGAATTATGAAAATCATACCTTACACGTTTGTGTATGATAAATTATTGTAACATGTACCTGTATCTGTTGTGGATCTCTTTGGTCACATAGGTTGTGAAAACGATATATCCGACCCTCTCTTCAACAAAACTTCCGAAAGAAGCCCTTTCTACAAGGAATATTTCGTGCTTTGTGTTTATCTTCATCATTTTATCGTAACAGTTGTGAAAAAATTATGAAAAAGTCCTGTGTTATCCCATCGTTTGCATCTATATTTAAGTAATAACATGTTTCATTCAATTTTCCCGGCTTACATAAATGCAAGTGACGCAAACAACAAAACACTTTCAGGGATGTTAAGCTTTTGATAGTTGCTCGAATAATTTTGAGTGACAACAACAATCAGACAAAAGAAATCCTTGCTGTTCTCAGCAAAGTAATTTAGGACTTTAAAAACTGAATCCGTTTTAGAATAAGATGAGTTTAAAAATTCTACAACATATTTCATCAGGTTCTATCTCTAAGAAAAGTTTCTCGCTTGGTACCTATGCATCTAGAGCTGGTCTACTTTCCCACTTTATTTTACAACTGAAACTCTTTAGCAAGAAAGGTACAAAAGAGTCCCTGTAAAAGTTTCATAAATCCTCTTGGTGCTACTCGGCTCGACTATGTTGACAATGTCTATCAACTCATATCTAGTCGTGATAGTTTATTGATTTTTGTATGTAAACTATTTAACTTAATGTATAACACACCTGGAACCAGTTTATTCTTCTATGCAAGAATGTAAATCAATTGTTGAAAAACAGAACACAGGTAGATAAATCTCGTATTTTCTGCATATGCCTACAGCACGTACATAGCAGATGCCAGTTTGACAAAAAAAAGACACCGCGCTCTACAGACATAGACTGTTTTCTCAAGATAATTTCCCTGTATTTCATCATGAATTTTACATATAAAAATATAAAGCATAGTACTTAGAAACCTTAAAGGGTTGATCCATTGTTGATAATTGGATATAGCCTACTACTCATACACATGGTTCCACACGCGCTGATCATGTGATAGAGCGTTTGACCTGAAAGCGAGATATTTCGGGTTCGACTTCTCGCCAGACACAAATAACGAAAGTTCCATTGCAAATAATTTATATATACAACGTCTGAATTTTTAAATGATGTTTTACGTCCTGTTAATACTGCTTGCGAAGGTCTAGTGTTGAAGCATTCTACTCGCAATCCAAATATCCCTAGTTCTTTTTTCCGGTTCCGGGTGCTATCAATAAAATTTTTAGTAACTGATCCTTCATCAGCATCTTTTTAAAAAATGCAAATATGCTTTAAACCCAAAATTAAGGTAGGTTTCATAAAACGGTCCCGATTTATGTCTTGGGGTGGATTACCTTCAAACTTGCAGACTAAGACTTGAAAGTATTTCATAAAACGGAACCCAGTACTAATGAGACTTGCTCTAACACTGAGTCACGGGAAATGTTCTGTTAGGTGCAAGTGCATTATATTGAATGTATTTTTAAAAATGTGATTCAGAGTTAAGATGATGGAAACTCAGTTCATATGAAACATATGTTTTGGAATGACTGCTAAATTCCAAAAACATAAGTTTGGTTAATTAAACAATTATTCGTTTTAACGTCAATATTGCTTGTAAGTGCATTTTGTATTTTGGTAAGCGTAGGAGTTTATAATTACATAATATCCATGGTGACTGGATTGTTTTTGTTGTTGTTGTTGTTTTGTTTTTTTGCAATGGTTATACTATTATTTCAAGCCCCTAAAGATCAGTTAATTAAAAGAGTCTCAGGGTTTTTCTTTCATGTTTAATTAATATCTCATTTTCAAGCAATTAGCAAACCATTCAACTGTTTATATTTACGATCTCGAAATCTACTCGTGGTACCCGATTGAGTTGAACACGCAAGCCCTATCTTTTATAATCGGTGGTAACTGGATCTTATTTGCTGTGTTTTTACTCAAATTTTGTTTCCCTTTTTTAATACTTATATTGATATACAATAGCAAAGAGATATATACACAGACATAATAATTCTTAAATTCTTAGATATTTTGTGAAAATTGCTTGAGAAACCAAGGTATGACACTTTTACAATTGCAAAATAAAAAAACTAAAACCTAATAAAAACAAAAACTGGTTTGGACTTGAATGATAGCTAAAAGAAATACAACCTGGCAAAAAAAACAAACAAACAAAACAATACCATAACAATATAACAATAAAACGATAGCAATAAAAAATCTCAGATACCAAAGTATAAATCTTTAGAATGTCCAGGACACAGATACAAATCCGGCAAAAATGGACAAACACGGACCTCTGGAAACCAAGAGGTGGGATCAGGTGCCATGTAGGAGTAAGCATCCCCTGTCGACAGGTCACACCTGCCGTGAGTCCACAGTCAAGTACAAATGAACTACGTGCGGAACGAATTCTCGTCATAATTGGTACAGACGTCTCAGCAACTGCCAACGAAAAGACAACTCAACATTTCACCCAGTGAAACAGAGTAACCGCAAACAAAACTATTATACCGCCCATAAAAATTGTGTAACGTTGACATCAAACGCGGATTTCGATATCCCTGTGTCAATAATTTGTCAGTGAGTAGTTTACGTCTGTATATGAAATGTTCATATGTTGAACATGCCCTGGCATATCGGATCATTTGTGAAATACAAACGCCATATGCGGGTGACTGTATGGGAAAGCCGATATCGTTGCGTTTGTCGTATAGCTTAGTTGCCAATTTCCGTCTGTGTCTATAGGAATCGTGTGCGCTTGATTCTGTTGTATCTTTAATTTCTAGTTCGCTGGGATATATCGCATTGACATATGTATGAAAATTTTCATTATTAATTGCAAAAACGTCGTCGATATATCTAAATGTGAAATTAGAGGGCACCGCTAGCTTTTTCTTCATTGATTCAGCAAATAGTTAATGAAAAATAGTATAAAAAACCCCAATGAATGTATCAATCCGGAACGATCAGAAAGATGTTGAGAAGAACCTTAAATCTTTCCAAAAAAGTAAACCAAAAGAATACTGGAAAATATTAAACTCATATAAAACTGCAAATAAAATGTCGAAAGCATCGTTACAATCTTTTTATACTTATTTTTAAAATAGCAATTCCTTAGATAATGATTTAACTGAAGAAAACAATTATGATGAAACAGAAAACACTGAAAATGATATTTTGAATTCAATTATAACTATGGAAGAAATCAGACAAGCAATAAGTAATTTTAAAAAGGAAAGGCCTCTGGTTTTGATGTAATATTAAATGAACATATAAAGTTATCGGCTGACATGTTACTCCCACTCCATCATAAACTGTTTAACTTAATATTATCTACTGGTATAATACCTGAAATTTGGTTAAAGTGTACAATAGAACCAATATATAAATCTGGAGACGTTATGGATCCAGAAAATTATAGACCGATAACCTTCCTTAGTTGTATAGGAAAAGTCTTGACTGATGTTTTGTCCGAACGGTTGGCACTGATTTCTAGATTCTTCTTAAGGTAGAATAGCCATCTTTTTACAGTGGTTACTCTTAGACGGTTTTTGATTATACGTAAAGATTTATTATTTGGCGTTGTCTGATTCCAATTTCTCTTTAGAAAATCTATTTTAAATTGGAGCTCAACTGATGAAGAATAAAAATTTCAGATACCAAAGTATAAATCAATAGGATGTCCAGGACATATATACAAATCCGGTAAAGATGGACAAACACGGACCTCTGGAAACCAAGAGGTGGGATCAGGTGCCATGGAGGAGTAAGCATCCCCTGTCGATCGGTCACACCCGCCGTGAGTCAACAGTCAAGTCCAATGAAACACGTGAGGAGTGTATCCTCGTCACAATTGGTACAGACGTCTCAACAACCGCCAACGAAAAGGCAACTCAACATTTCACTTAGTGAAACAGAGTAGTGGCAAACAAGACTATTATACCGACCATAAAATTTGCGGAACGTTGACATTAAACACGGATTTCGATATCCCTGTGTGAATAATTTGTCAGTGAGTAGTTTACCTCTGTATATGAAATCTTCATTATTTACGATGGGAAAGCCAAAATCGTCGCGTTTATCGTATAGCTTAGTTGCTATTTTCCCGTCTGTGTTTATATTAAGTAAAATGTCTAAGTATGAAGCGTGTGTACTTGATTCTGATGTATCTTTAATTTCTAGTTCGCTGGGATATATCGCATTGACATATGTATGAAAATTGTCATTATTAATTGACAAAACGTCGTCGATATATCTAAATGTCAAATTAAAGGACACCGCTAACTTTTTCTTCTTTTGATTCAGCAGTTTCTGAATGAAGTCTCATTGACAGAAACGGTCGTCTTGAGCATTATAACGTTGGTATTACGTTTATAATATTTAACTGATTTTGTAGACTATCATGACATTTAATGTGGAAATCAAACAGGTTTTATATTATATTATATTTGTATAACAATCCCTAATTGATACATTAAAGGCTCGAAAACGAAAGTTATATTGCGCTTTTATAGATTTTTCAAAAGCCTTTGACAGTGTATGGAGGCCTGGTCTTAGGCAAAAATTCGTTCAAAACAATATCAACGGTAACTTCTTACATGTCATTCAAAATATATACAAAAGCATTCAGTCTTGTATTAAACTGAGTCTGGGGTATGCCAGGGGAAAAATGTATCGCCTCTACTATTTTCATTATTTTTAAACGATCTAGAGACCCATCTCACCAATAATGGCTGCCAAGGAGTAAATTTTTCAAATGAAGAAATAATTGATGTATTCATTAAAATGATTGTTCTTATGTATGCAGATGATACTATACTAATCTCAGATAACTATAATGATTTGCAGAAGAACTTAAATGTCTTTAGTAAGTACTGTGAAGAATGGAAACTTAAAGTAAACATACAAAAACAAAATTAGTAATCTTCCGTAGCAGCGACACCAAGGGGCCTGATTTTAAATACAGCACTGAAGACATTGTTGATCAATATGAATATTTAGGTATAATATGTAAGCAAAATAATAACTTCAACTCAGCACTTTTACATTTAGGTACACAAGCTAGAAAAGTAATGCATCTTTTGTATGTTAGAATTCAAAATTTATGTTTACCAATGGATTGACAGTTATTATTGTTTGGCCAGACGATGTCTCCTAAACTCTTACAAGTATGGATGCGAGGTTTGTGCTTTCTCAAACTTCACTATCATTGAAAAATTACGCACAGACTTTTTAGGTATATTTTAAAAAGTCTGTGTGTACTTTTTCAATGATACTCGTTTGTGGTTTTTTAGAGATGCCAGACGTAAATTCATATGAAGAAAATATTACCTTAGTCCAAATATTTTGAAATTTCAACAATTATCACCTACGTTAACCGAACTGAAATGATAAATACTGTGAATTCTTCAAAAATAATTTTCTGTGAATTTTAATGACAATTACCCTATTGAATTATATACCTCCATTGATGTAATGTCTGTTATTTTTCACGCTATGGAAAATCAATATATACAAACATATTTCTCATTTGTCACAATGTAAATGTGAATTGAGAGTAACGAAGATTGAATTGTATTGAATTAACCTTGCTATTTGTATATGCATACCACACCTTACTTTCTCACAAAATATATTGGAGAAGAAGATTTTCTTTACCTGCGTATAGCTCATATACACCAAGTACAAGTAGTATAAGTATAAAACATTGACATAATTTATTTTGGGAAAGACCGATACTGCCCCTTTAAACTTAAAAAGGCTAGTTAGTGGCTGTTCCGTTGTCTATAGCTTGGTATAAGAGGTGTAAGTCCACGTGTTTTGGATGAACCTTTAAACCGAAATCTCGTGTCACGGCAGGCGTCAGAGGTAGGAATACAATGAAAAAATGTTACAGCCACAGGGAGGAGGATTTAAACGTGACCAAGGGGCACGCGCTCCTAAAGTAGGAAAAAATGTGTTAAAATTGTAATTTTCAATGGAAAGTTAGAAATTGAATAACAAATTAACAAAATTTTCCAACATCGCTACGTAGGCTCAGCGAAAATATTTTAGGGTTGCGCTAGTTGCTGTCCCTTTGTTCAGCGCTTTGTATAAAAGGTGTAAGTCACGTGTTTTAGATCACCCGAAATTTCGTGTCACGGCAGGCATCAGAGGTAGGCCTACAATGACAAAATTATCGCTGTATTGACTCATGTTACAGGCAGGAGGATTTATACGTGACCAAGGGGCACGCACTCCTAAAGTAGGCTAAAATTTGTTTAAACTTTAATTTTCAATGAAAAATTAGAAATTGAATAACAAATTAACAAAATTTTCGCACATCGCTACAATCTGCGAAAATAATCTAGAATTGCACCGCTCCAATGTAATTTGAAATTTTGGATCTTCTTGTGAAGTCATAGCAGAGATAACATTTTTGTGGATTTCACAACAGGTGACGTCTAAAATCCAGTGAAAAATTATTGGCGGAAAGAAAGAAAGCAATAAAACAAGCAGTTTCGAGATAGAGATTGGAACATAATTCTTTTTTAATTTTCACTTGACATAAGTAGCAGGCACGATTTTGTTGTCGCCCTCAATAAAAGCTTCGTTCACTCTCTGAAGAATACATGTGATGACGTAATGTCTACGCCCTGTAGTGGTTTTATGTCAATGGATGTCTGAGCTCAGTCTGTCGTCAGACGTCGTATACACCCGTTCAGAAAATCATCAACTTTGTAGCCTACACGCGGTATGGACACGATATTGGCCCAATATACATTGTAATAGTGATCGCTTGACGATCTTAAGAGCATGGTCGAATTGTTTGAAACCCTCTGAAATCTCAATCTCTGACCTTTGTCTCTTTCTATTGGCATAAAAGGAATTCATTTTTGCGCCCCAAATTTCGAACTTAGATATAATTGGTTAACAACAAAGATGAACATCCTTTTATAAACTAAAATCGTGCTTTGGCAACCTGCACATCAAATGTAATCACTTGTCAATAGTCTTCCGTAAATCACTAGAATTATTTGTTGATTTTCTCTATCAAGTTAAACTATTTGAAGATGGCTGCATAATTCCTTAGCTGTTGCAAGGTTAATGAAGTAAAATTCCATTAAACAGGTGTTGGAATTAATACTGTAATATTATAAAGACGATATCTGCATTGTACGAAAAGAACAATTGTATGTCGCTAGGAACGCGACGCAGCTGTCCCGCATTAAAAGAACATGCAGTTCTGCTCAATTTGACGGCATGTTTATGCGATGAGAAATATGCCAGTTTAAAAGCTCTCTGTATTTTGAACTATACGATAATTGCCGTGACGGCAAAATAAATGACTGACTCTCTCTCTCTCTCTCTCTCTCTCTCTCTCTCTCTCTCTCTCTCTCTCTCTCTCTCTCTCTCTCTCTCTCTCTCTCTCTCTCTGCTACAGAGCGACCACAATATAGGTTCCATTATTTAACTTGGAGCGGCTCCACTGCCATGGTTTTGAGTCTCATTAATTTGTAAAGAAAGCTGTCTTGTACCAGTGCTAAGCACAAAATAATAATAATAATAATAATTATTATTATTTTTAATAATAATAATAATAATTATAATAAATAAAACAATAAGGCGTTCCCTTTTTAAAAAGAAGTCTTCGGAATGATTCGGTACCAGGAATCGATGTCGAGACCTAGTAGGCCTACTTGTGACACAAATGCTCTAACTGACAGACTAAAGCTCACTGAGCGGAATCGGGGGGGGGGGGGGGGGGGGGGGGGGGTGGGGGGGTGGGGGGGGGGGGGGGGGGGGGGGGGGGGGGGGGGTGGGGGAGGGGGGGGGGGGGGGGGGGGGGTGGGGTTGGGGGGGGGGGGGGGGGGGGGGGGGGGGGGGGGGGGTTAATCGTAATTACGGTTTTGAGAATATCACCGACACGGGTGGTGCGGATTTACTTGTTCTTGACCACAATGTGTCTCTCATATTTGATTTAACATTTTAAAGACTTATAAAATACATTTGTATATAAAGACAATTTTCACCAGTCTTTAAATTATCATTTTTATGAAGTATTGGAAATTATTTATCTAATGGTGGCGGAAAGAAATGTTATCATGGCCGGGAACTACCTTAAGCTTGCAAAAATTATCAAGCGAGCGTACAGTAAAGCCAGGATGAAGTAGTTATGAAGATATCTGTCTATACCAAAAGATTTCTATGGAATTATTATGTAGACCTATGAAAAGATATACCGGTATATATCCTTGAAATTTGGCTTTTGGCTTTTGGTTTTGATTTCAATGATTTTGGCGTATGAATTCGCTGGAAACAGCTGTGTCGTGTTTGTGAAATGACATGAAGAATATAGATTTGACAAGCATTGATGTATGATGCTTCTTGAATGATTAAAATAGGATTTAGAGGTATGAAAATAGAAACCAACAACGTAAACGGCTCCGTTTGAATTTCCGTAAATGAGATCAATTACGGCATGTTTTATCATACTTGTGTAAGAGTAAGAGAGGCACTTTTAGTGGCCAAAAATTTGACTCTTAAAGATCAGTGTCTATTCTCAAGTCAAAACACATTTTCAACAATTGATTTTGGCACATATTGTTTTGAAAAGCAATAAACGTTAATTCATTTTAAGGGAGGTCTAACCACAGTCGCTATTCTAATCAACCTGTCTATCACCGAGTGGATTGATCTAAGGATAGATGTGTTAGAGATTACTTTTATACACAGACTGGATGCACGTTAACGATTGTCACAAACGCGTACACATTCAGTGATGTATGATAGGGTCTCGCGCGTGAAATATAAACAAGAATAGTAACTCGTGCAATCTTAACATATATTTGTCAAGAACGGCAACTCTTGTAACAATGATCCAGAATGTATAAATGCATACGAAGAAAACAAAATAGATAAGATAATGTCTGTGAAGGTAAACTTGTCCCAAAACGAAATTAGGACAGATATTTGTCTAAATTAAAGAGAAACAAAAGTTCTAAATATTTTTGAGTTGCAATATTTCTTTACTGAATCTAAACTGAAACAATGAATTCTGTATAGTATTGATCTTTCAAATGCTATATATGACGAAAATCTTATCCCCTTATACAATATTAGAGGTGCCCGTCCACAAAACATATAGGATTCTATTCATAATTGTTGTCAGAAAATGCTCCTTTTGATTGAAAATAAAAACACAGAAAGTGTTACTTTTTTCAGACTACCATCCCCCAATTTATAAATTGAAAACCGTATATATAAAGCTGAGTTGTAGACATTTTAATCAAGTGTTTGTAGACGATGTAGTTGTATTCAAATCAACAATTAATTTCTTCCTCTCCGAAAAGAAATAATAAGAGCAAAGAAGAAAAAAATATAATAAATAATAATAACAAGAGCAAAACACAAAAGAAAGTCACAAAAAATAAGAAAAAATACAATAATAGAAATGACTTTTCTATCTGAAAGCCTGTAAACGTGTTCCTCAATATCATGAACTTTGTTAAATTCCTTCCTGATTTTGATTCTTAGAATGATACATTGCTAGACATATGGACTTGCTTTAAATTTCTTTTGTTACCACAAATATTCCACTTTGAGTTGCTCTTGATTTAACGTGCGGCGTGACGACTTAAGCACTTACCACTCACGTGAGACAAAGGGAGAGATGTCTGAGAATGTGCAGGGGCGGATCCAATACTAGACTGGAGCGTAAAGTTTTTGTTTTTGTTTGTGTGTGGGGGTTGTCCCTACATAAGCTATTATCCAGGGAGAAATGAAACATTTTCCCTGTGCAGCTTATCCTAATAGAAAAGTTAATAGAATCACTCGTATGATAACCGCCCGCCATCTTATGTGAATCGGACGATACATGCTGAGAAAACATACGAAAATTTCATTGAAATATATATATATATATATATATATATATATATATATATATATATATATATATATATATATATATATATATATATATAGTGACAAACAGAATTCAAACAAAGCCCAAATCCCTAAATTCCAAAACATATAAAGTAAAGAAGGATTAACCCTTTATTTCAAGTTTGAAGGAAAGAAATGTATTTAATTACATGTATTTTCACAAAGCGTAGCGATTTGCAGTAACTTATATTTCTTTATTTTTCCAACTTTGTTTTATCAAAAACGTCAAATTCTTTGCCTTACATTCTTTTGCTTACCTCTGCCTGGATACTGAAAAAATGCAGTTCATACTGAGTTGATCTTTACTGTACATACATCTATACTTTGGAGTCTAAAGGGAGGTGTATGCCCTTTACGCCCCCTTGAATCAGTCACTAATGTGCATTTGTGTTCTTCTTGAGTGGTCCAGTTTTCGTACGGCTTTTATAATACTACTTTACATGATCAACCCGACAACAAAATGAATCTGCACAATCCCAAATAGGGAAAGAAGGCGCAGAGGCCAACTACGGACATAAGAAGAAATCTCTCTCTCTCTCTCTTTCTCTCTCTCTCTCTCTCTCTCTCTCTGACACAATAAAGTGATTTGATGGCTAAACAAGTGACGAGGTCAAATTCATGTAATCCATTTTCATTTGAAATTAATTTCAATTATTTTTCTTTTTTCGATTAGCAAAAAATCTTAGATTGAATATCGTGTTTCTGATTTTAATAACTAATTTGAAATATTACTTGAACTATTTTCAGAAAATTGAAATTAATCATCGGTTTTTACAAATTGTTGATAACTCAGTATTAATGAGGGTATTTTTTCTTTAAAAATTTAGAAAATATCAGGGTCAGTATTTTCAATATTTCTTACCTTATATGTGTGCACAATAAATGACTATTAGTCATGTGTTAGTTTTTCATATCATAAATATTTATCGACAGA
The DNA here is from genome assembly GCA_030159075.1 of Atrina japonica. Classification (NCBI taxonomy): domain Eukaryota; kingdom Metazoa; phylum Mollusca; class Bivalvia; order Pterioida; family Pinnidae; genus Atrina; species Atrina japonica. Next base: position 238,491 of record BROG01000226.1, on the reverse strand, counting down.
CAATAGAACAAGGACAAACATATAAATACGGTAAAATGATGTCAATATCATATTCATTTTTTTTTTGCTTATTACAAATCATGCAACTATTATCTGATATATTGTAACAATTATCAGATATATTGTAACAGATATCAGATATATTGTAACAGTTATCAGATATATTGTAACAGTTATCAGATTTATTGTAACAGTTATCAGATATATTGTAACTGTTATCAGATATATTGTAACAGTTATCAGATATATTGTAACAGTTATCAGATATATTGTAACAGTTATCAGATATATTGTAACAATTATCAGATATATTGTAACAGTTATCAGATACATTGTAACAGTTATCAGATATATTGTAACAGTTATCAGATACATTGTAACAGTTATCAGATACATTGTAACAGTTATCAGATATATTGTAACAGTTATCAGATATATTGTAACAGTTATCAGATATATTGTAACAGTTATCAGATACATTGTAACAGTTATCAGATATATTGTAACAGTCATCAGACATATCCCGATATGTTATATCAAATTATTTGTGACAGTTATTAAATGTATTATGACAATTCACAAATTTATTTTGACAGTTTCAGATAATTTGTCAAAGTTATCAGATGTATTCTGACAGTTACCAGATGTTTTCCGACAGTTATCAGATGTATTCTGACAATTATCAGATGTATTATGGCAATTATCAGATGTATAGTGACAGTTATCCGATGTATGGTGACGGATATCAAATATATTCTGACAATTATCAGATGTTTCTCGACAGTTATCAGATGTTTTCCGACAGTTATCAGATGTGTTATGACAATTATCAGATGTAGTATAATGACAGTTATCTGATATATTTTGATAAGTATTCGGTGTATTTTAGCAGTTATCAGATGTGTTTAAACAGTAATAAGATGTATTCTAACAATTATCGGATGTAATATGACATTTATCAGATATATAACGGCAGTTATCGGGTGTATTCTGACAGTTATCAGATGTATTATGACAGTTATCGGTTATTTTCTAACAGTTATCAGATGTATTCTGACAGTTATAAGATGTTTTTGTGACGGTAATCGGATGTATCTCAACTGTTAACAGATTATCACAAACTTTATGATATTTATCAGACACATTGTGACATTTATCAGATACTTTGTGACAGTTGTCAGAATTATTTTGATAGTTATTAGATGTATTGTGACAATTACGAGTTGTAATGTGGAAATTATCGGATGCATGCGATATTTGTTATGATATTTATCAATACATTTTGATATTTTTTTGTCCCTGATATACGCTGGATGTTAACAATTATCATAATAAAATCATTCAAAAAATTCAGAATCCTTGCTGACATTTCATAATGATATAATTAAACTTTGTTCTCGTAAAACCGTTTTTTTTTTTCATTAATTATACCAGCATTACACCTGTGACCACAAATTGACAATAGATAATTAGAAAATATAAATATAAATTATATATATATATATTATTATTAATTTATTTATTCAAAATACGATAAACAGCCGTGTCAATGCCGCATACTCATTAACATTATAATACATAATTCACGCGATTGATTGCTATTTTTGAACAAAAGTTAGCATGAGTTTAAAAATACTATTTTAAAGAATTTTTCTTAAATTCCATCTACAATATTGCTTCCGGAATTAAGGTACGGGTAAAAAGGGGTCATACCACCATAAACATTTGGTTAGTTATAAGTGTTTATCAAGTGACACATCTGGTACTATCAGAAACAAAACTAACTAAGTCTATTTTCCAAAAATAGGGATGTATGGTAAAACATTCTGCCTTGCTCTGAGTCATTTCATGCATTTCAACCTATCACACCTAGTATGGTCTAATTTAAACTCGTCCAGTTCTAAATCCAGTTTTTCCAATCTTTATATCGACTTTTGAAGGAAATAATCGAACAAAATTATCTTAGGGTTTCTTCGAGTTATAAACAAAAAATATAAAATGATGCGAATATAAAGATTTGATCCATGAAAATTAAAGAAAATAATAAAATAAAACAATAATAATAAGTTTACCGGAATTATCGTTTCTTATATTGTTTCAAGTTGATATACTTATAATGTGACGATTTGAACCTCTGCAAAAGACGCACAAGATAACAACAATCTGTTGAGATTAGGAGAACTCATTCATATTTTATTTCAAGTTGTATTTAAACACAAGTGACATTTTCGATTTGTATTCTATACTTTATTTGTTTTGATTATAACAACGTCACAATTTTGTGAATTGAATATCTTCCTGCTGAGGAATGTTTGTATATTGCGTGACTGAAATAAAAAGCAATCTGTTTCTGTCGGAATGATTTTACAACTCCAAGTGTTGAAATACACGATATCATTCATCTAAGCTGATTCCTAAAACCGAACGCTTTCTTTTCACATCAAATATTACATGTTTTTTTTTATATAATTTCGTTCAAAACAGTCAAATAGAATCGGTCAAACGAGCGAGTCTTTGTCAAACCCGACAAATGTCGGAGAGGATAACAAAAGAATTTTTTCCGGACCTAGACAAGTCAAACCTCACCCTTATAATGAAGACATTTAATGATATATTCATCTTCAAAAGATAGATGTGATTCATTTAGAATATTTCACCGGATCACTTTATTTTTCCTAGATGTATTTTACCATTACAATATTTAGTGATACGTCATGACATAACTGTCGTCTGCAACCCTTACATATCGTAAGTTTTGTAGAAAACGCGATTTGTTTGAATAACGTCTCATTTGATCCTATAGGGAATGTTATTGAAGCAACAACTTCCAAGATGAATTAGAATTTATCGTGAAAATACGTATATAATTACTGAGTCCCAGTGGAACAAGAAATACAAAGTATGATAACTTGAGTTCCCACATTAAGCATGGTATTATCCGTCACGCGTGGCGTCGCATACTTGTATATGATACAATACCAATGGCTCCGAAGTATCTATCTATCTATCTATCTATCTATCTGCATTGTCAATCTGTCTAAATGTATTTCTTTCTATTTCTGTCTAACCATCTATCGTTCAATGTATCTAATGATCTATCTGTCAATCTGTCTTTTTTTCTATATTTCGTTCTGTCTTTCTATGTTCTTTCAGAACTATCTTGTTTACCATATTTCGAAAAGCGATATCAGTTTCCATACACCATTGGAACCAAACGATTAAACAATTGATAATCGCAAGGTCATCTTCATGTAGATATATTGTACCAAAAATAGCATGTCGAAACTTGATGTGAACTTTCTGTTTTGAAAGCTTGCATTAAGTTTACAAATGTTTTGGCTACGTTAGGCATTGATTTCATATTTCCATGACAACACATTTTCTTGGCGATAGAGGTTAAACTTTCTGTACGATAATATATCAGTAGCAGTTTATCTCCTCAAACCACTAAGTCAGATGTGTGTCTTATAATTCTACAAATGATTTATGTACACGTTCTGCTTCAATTGTATGTGCGCCCCATTCCACCGTTATAACAATACATTCTGAGATAAAGTGGACAGATTGTATAATTTGAATGGCCAGTTTTCTATACATAACTTTTTAATTTTTTATATTCACAAACAAAAGCACAAAAAATGGTTACCCGTATGCACATATAAACATAAACTAACAGCTGTTACATATATACATACACTCACATCCATAACACATCACACAACTATGACATATATACATACTCTCACATCCATAACACATCACACAACTATTACATATATACATACACTCACATCCATAACACATCACATAGCTGTTAAATATACACATATAATAACATCCATAACACATCACACAACTGTTACATATACACTCACATCCATAAAACATCACACAGCTGTTACATATACACATATAATCACATCCATAATACATCACACAACTGTTATATATACACATATACTCACATCCATAGCACATCACACAACTGTTATATATACACATATACTCACATCCATAACACATCACACAACTGTTATATATACACATATACTCACATCCATAACACATCACACAACTGTTATATATACACATATACTCACATCCATAACACATCACACAACTGTTATATATACACATAACAAATCGCACAACTAATATATACACATTACACATCACACAACTGCTATATATACACATCACACATCTGTTATATATACACATCCATAACACATCAAATAACTCACATAACACATTACACAAATGTCACAGATAGACATACACTAACATATATAACACATCACACAATTGTGACATTTACGCATACATCCACATAACATATCACACAAATGTTACATATACATTCACATCCACAACACATTACACAACTGTTACATATACACATACATTCACATCCATAACACATCACACAACTGTTACATATACATTCACATCCATAACACATCACACAACTGTTACATATACATTCACATCCACAACACATTATACAACTGTTACATATACACATACATTCACATCCACAACACATCACACAACTGTTACATATACATTTACATCCATAACACACCACACAACTGTTATATATACATTCACATCCACAACACATTACACAACTGTTACATATACACATACATTCACATCCATAACACATCACACAACTGTTACACATACATTCACATCCACAACACATCACACAACTGTTACATATACATTTACATCCATAACACACCACACAACTGTTATATATACATTCATATCCATGAAACATCACACAACTGTTATATATACATTCATATCCATGAAACATCACACAACTGTTATATATACATTCATATCCATAACACATCACACAACTGTTATATATACATTCATATCCATAAAACATCACACAACTGTTACATATACATTCATATCCATAAAACATCACACAACTGTTACATATACACATACATTCACATCCATAACACATCAAACAACTGTCACAGATAGACACATTAACACAATTATTAATCCATACACACATTCATACGACCATCACTACTATACATTCACGATCACACAGTTACACACAAACATGCCACCATCACACATACACACGTAATCACGATTACACTCATACATATATACCATCACACAGACACGCAATTACACATATTAATACACTTTTATACTTAAACCATTGGAAAACAAACGTCCACACAATTACACACATCCATGCACACATACATACAAGCAATACGCATACATACACGCTCACAAAATAACACGTCTATACATATACTCATACAATTATACATATATACAAACAACACGCATACATATACGCTCACACAATTACACACATCTATACATATATACATACAATCATCACATACACACACAATATACGCACTAACATAATTACATATACAAAAGATTTCATAACATAAATTTAGATCTATATGAATGCACATGCCCTTCTTTATTTGAATTTCTGATCTTTCTTAAATTACAAACTCAATTCTCGACGTATAATAAAGCGTATCTTTGTAATCTCCATCATTGAAGCTTTTAATTGCTCGTTTGACGTTTTAACCTTTACTTCTACGATGCTTGCTTCACCCTGATTGCTTGTTTTTTAGTTATCAACTACTGCAGAAACATTGAGTCGTTTTAATGACGTCACTATCATCGTAATAGTCATTGAAATCTATTAACACTAATAACATGTGCGAGAAAATCATTGTTTGCCTCGAATATGTCAGGATATGAGCAACAAGAATATGAGAAAATTGATGTTGTGAAATTGTATTCATCTTTCAGCATTACCATTAAGTTCATCTCTCACGCTCGCTGCCTTTGGCTATTTCTCCCGCTCATTTAGTCGATTTATCTGTCTCTTTTTCTCTTCTTCATTCTCTGTTTGTCTCTCTCTCTCTCTGTCTCTGTCTCACAATCTCTCTCTGTCTCTCTCTCTCTCCATTGCACGACAAATTCAGTTGTCAAACAATACGTATTAGTCAGTGTAAGTGTCGTCTGTTTCTCACATATTCTCTCACACACAACATCCGCCATTGTTTTTTACACCCTGTAACGTAAAACAATGGCTGCAAGGCGTATACAGTTTATTGTTAATTGTTTAAAATGAAATTACACCAATGTGCACTTTGATGTTCTTAAACTTAAGTATACAATACTTATTACTAAAATGATATTTAAAAACTATTGTTTTGTCAGACAGCCAACAGATCACATTTAAAACATATTTACCATATTTACATGACAATAATATCAAACACTGGTAATCATTATCTTAAACAATGTTTCAGATGATATTAAATATTGTAACTAAAACCGTTACGACATTATACTTCATGAAGATTTCGACAATCATCCATAAAGCGTAATAACGTTAAAGTCAATATTCTACATCAAGTTTTACATTGTCAGCAAAATGTACAGTTTTTCCATGACATCTGATTCCAGTTCTGAATTTTCCCTAGTCCATAGTCTGGTGATTAAGCACTAGACTGTAAAACAGAATGTTATAACTCTAAGATTGGTATAAAGTGTAATAAATTCACGTGACTCTCGGATTAGATATTTACCAAGATGGGTTGATACGTTATAACACCCACAGTTTGGAGCTAGTCCATGGCACAGGTTAAAATATTTGGTAATTCAGTCAAAGCAGTTTACGTCTCCGTGTAAGTAAAATATCTTGACTGTGTGACAAAAACAGGACATGCGTATGAAAACTTTTAAAAATTAGAATATGACGTGTTCAGCCAATCATAATCCAAGAAGTATAGTATTGTTCTAAGACGAATTACTAATCTAGATTTAACCAAGTGGATCTAATAATACAAACAAATGAATAGAACTAATGACGTCATGAATACGGCTCGTGTTCAGTCGTCTGCATTTATCGGCGTTTCTTCTATAGTGAGATTCAATCTATCATAATCGTTCTTGACAAGTAGCATCGAGTATCGGATTCACTGTTAACAAAATATTAACCGCGTACTTCTAAGAGATACTTGATCATTGTTACTAATACACATCAAATTATTGGTGTTATCGATTTTACTCCATTCCCAAGGAAGTGTAAATCGTTCACATAACAATTTCTTTGATCATTTTTGTTTTTTTTTAATTATTTTGTACGTAGGTCGGGAAGGTGTTTTTTCACATGACTTTATAAGAGATAAAGTAGCTATTACAATGCAACCAATTACCTTGATTAGTTGAAATATTTGTGAAACTAAAGTTGATATACAGTGGCACTTCGCCTAAAGACCAAATCGCTCAGGAGACCACCTCACATTTCAGACCACACGTTTTCAGTCTTATCTCACTAACAATTTGAGTAGATCATGTAGGTGGTCTTACCAGCCAAGTTCCTCTGTTCATGTTAGATGTTATTTTCATGTATTTGTATTGTATATATTACAATTAAACTTACAACGAACTCGGTTTGAATGAATTTATACAGAGAACGAATCAATAAGAGCCGGCCTGGCTCAGTTGGTAGCACGCTCGCCCCTTGGTCGTAAGGTCGTGAGTTGAAGTCCAGCCGCTGGCGGGTCGGATTCTGTTCCTTCGGATGAGACAGTATAAACCGAGATACCGGGTCACAGTAGGTGACGGCACGTTGAAGAACCCCCACTCCTAAATGGCCTTAAGTGCTGAGTATAGGCCAAACTTTGAAGCCCTGCATTGCTTACGTCTCCATATGCGTGAACGATTCTTGAGTGTGACGTTAAACAACAATACAACCAACTAACGGAATCAATAATTTGAAGCAGAATTTTTTAACTAATTTTATATAATTAATATTATATTATTATAATATTATGTGTCCGTAATAAACCAATGTTTATGTCCCTTGGCACCTAAAGAACGTTTTTGATATCATTATAACGAAGTGATCAATTTCACAAAAACAAAAGTCAATTCTTGACAATTCAAAGAACCATAAGTAGGTCTAGTATTTGATTGAATAAGTTGTGTAAATTAAAAGTAACATACACTTTTCTCTTTGCTTTTGACGTCCCAGGAAAGTCCCAGTTTAGCCTGGATTTAAAGTGATTTTTTTCTTAACGAATCCCGTTGTAACCCTTTATCCTACTTTGCTATAGATATATAACAAACTGTCTGTATAACGAAGTAAGTCCACTGGGTCCACTGAAATTCGTTATAAACTGTATACACACTGACTATTTAGATGTGATCATCTATAGATAACACACCACACATTTGGATATTATGCACTTTAATACAATGCACCGATGTATCTAAACATCACATTACAATGAATTATGTGTAATTTTAAATGTGGAGTTGACTTCGGACTCCCAATGGATGTGTCCGTTCGACAGGGGACGGTCACTCCTCATGAGCACGTGATCTATGAGTCGGTGCCCTGTGTTCTCCACATTTGCATATTGTTATATGACACTAACGGTTATCTCTTTGGTATCTGAACTTTTTATATTACTGTAGGACTAGTCGTGGGATATATATTGGCTGATCAGAAACTTAATTCGTCAATAAGATGTCTTTGCAATAATTTTGATTTAAGGGTTCATTTTATTTTCGCATATAGTTCAAAGATTTGTTTCTCTTTTTTACGGGGAATGATTTCATTGTCAAACGCTACGGTATTGACAAGCTACATGCAAAATGACGTAACAATGTAATTGTATGACGTAATGCGTCTATGTTTTCTATGTAATGAGAATGTAATGCAAACATATTGATAAATGTTAGACTTTATAGACCCTTTCACGATAATTGCGGTCCTGTAACTTTGAGTGCCAAAATGATACAGATTCCCAGAAAATGACGTCAAAAAACCAATCAGTTACTATAACGACGTCTATATTTTTGCGGGTATCTGTATCATTTTGCCCCTCAAAGTTACAGGACCACAGTTAACGTGAAAGGGTCCATTTGCGTACATAAACATGTATTTGAAGCATGTGAAAAAAAATAATCATAACATTGGTCTGTCGAAAAGAGACGATATATTAATCCTTGAAGAAGGTAAGAAGCTGAAAGGCCAATCCTCAGGGGACCTCTGGATTGGACAACCAGATTCCTACCCCTCGGTTGGAGAATTCCTTATTCACACAACTTACCCATGTAAGATTCTAATAATCGTTTGCATCTCTACTAATCAAAGACGGAGCCGACCTGGCTCAGTCAGTAGGGCGCTCGACTCTTGGTTGTGAGCAGCGGCCAGCCAGCGGCAGGTTGGTTTCCTGTCCTTCGGATGAGAGGGTAAAAATCGAGGTCCAGTGTAACAGTAGGTGTCGTCACGTTAAAGAACCCTCACTGCTCAATGGCCGCAAGTGCCGAGCATAGGCCAAAATTTGAAGCCCTTCACCGGTATTTGGTGACGTCACCATATGAGTGAAAGATTCTTGAGTGGGACGTTAAACAACAATAAACAAACAAACAAACTAATCATAGACATGAAAACCGATCCCTCAGATGGTAAAAAATCTAAATTACTCTTGAATGCGCAATATTGTTGGATAATCAGGATTTGTCTATCATGTTTGAGTCAAATTTAAACGAAAACATGTCAGAGGCTTATTTGTGATAATAAACTTGAGAGACTACCTAAATCCACTTCCGAATATACGTGTAAACTGTAATCAATTCTTTGGAGAATCGCTCTTTTGACAAACGGAACGTAGTTAAAAGATCTATTTATAGAGCATCTGGAAACAATACAACCTTCGTGCAGAAGTCGTTTGACATTTACACTGTGTGTTTTATCACAAGAGGTCTATTCATAATTTCATAGTAGAATAGTATTCTGGAATTGACAGGAAATCCTTATGGCCCAAAACAAATGGCCGGGGCATATAGCAATTAAGCGTGGATAATTGACACTTTAACCTTTTATTTCATACCACAGTGCTTTACCGAGAAATTAATTCTCTCGGTGTTTTCTTTTTTCAAAGCAATATGTGGCTAGGGATACGGTAGGAATGATATTGATTTTTGTTTTGAAATGTACATACTTGTTTGAAATGCTGGGCGATTAACTGTTTCATTAAATGTATATTAAACAAGTTTTTATTTCGTATGATGACATTCTATGTTGTTTACTCAATTACTCAAACATACGCACCATCACTTATGCATCACCGGCTACAGTTATATCAGAAGAAGTATTTTTCAGTAAATTTCTATTATACATTAGTTTTTATGAATAGCTGTTTTACGACTCATTTTATATTATGGAATCCGGTTATCAATGGTGGAATGAAAGATCTGGTTACAATGCGGCCAGCAATTTACCGTCCATATGGCCTTCTACACGTAAACTGACAATCTATTCACATGATCATCTTAAGTTGCAGGGCATTATGAAATCTAGATATAGAACGTTCGACTCGCAAGCGAAAGGGTCATACCAAAGACTTTGAAAATGGTAGTGAATGTTCCTTCGCCCAGCGCTTGGCGTACGGCCTGATGTCACGTGTATTTTGGATGAGATTTAAAAGTTAAAACCGAGGTCCCATGTCAAAGAACTCATACTGCATTGGCGTCAGTCCAGAGCACGGACCAAAATGTAAACCTAAAGCTAATGGCATCACCATATAAGTGAAAAATTCTTGGTTGGATGTAAAAGTAATATTCATATGAAATGATATATCATTAATATAAAATATAATATTACTAATGCAAAATATGTTGTTGAGCCACGAGATAAGCATTTTCCTTGAAAACTTAAAGTCCGGAAGATGTTGAAAGTGCTTTAAATTACATTGTAACAAAATAAAGAATAATTGAAAATAAAGTGTACTGCTAACTTGAATTAAAATAATCTAATTTACATGTCCCTACACTATAAGGCAACATATTTGAATAGATAATAAACTTTTTCAAGTTCCTACAGTCGAAAACATTTTAGCACTGTCAGTTTATCTTTTGTGAAGTTGTTGTAGGTATATAGAATTAAAGCAGTAAAATCAACGATATGCATAATGACAACGACAGTTATATGGTTTGCAATATGATTCTGTTTGCTTCCAAGCACGATCGAGGTCCAAAGTAAATACTCTTTATCTAAAAAGTATATCAAAAGCCATAGTTATATATTGACATCAGATCTTTCAGAATTTCATTAAAACAGAGATGAACGTTGTCATTTAACACTCGAGCAGAAGAGCGAAATCGTGCTGCGCAATTGATTTTCAAGATAATCGTTGTTTGAAGTTCTCCTACTTGGTCCTGAATCCGAGTTTTTATTTTCCAGTTTATTGTCTTACCCTATTAAATTAAAAAGAAAGAAATATCGTGTAGGATAGCTGAATCTATGTTGATGTATAAAGTAATTGAAGAAGTACCAATCAATAATCTGAACTCAAGTCCATTATAACACGACAAATTAGATGTGCAAATGGTCTCAACATGAAGAACAATTACGAATCCCAAACGGGATAAGACCAGGTGTCCGGAAGGAGTCAGCGTCTTCTGCTGGCATGCCACACCCGTTGCAAATGTTCCATGGAAACCTTTCAAGTTCGATAAACGGGTCAAGTTTGGTGATGAGGTCAAGATCGGTGAAAAGCATGACTGGTGAAACGGAGTCACTGTCTGTGACCGTGATCCAGAATACTATAAAATATTTAAAATAAAACAAAAATTTCCTTTGAGGCCATTTATTGACTCATAGTTACCTTTTACAATAATAATGGAGTAATCAGACATATAAGATACAATTATAATTGTCGAATGAATTCGACATTCGATTTAGTAGCATATTCGACATTCGATCAAGTAAAAACGACGGAGTACTAGTTCGCCTCAGCAATTTGATCATATCAATCACCGCTATGCAATGCTGTTGTATTCTCTTGCCTATGTCGAGATGGAAGTTAATAGAAGCCTGATCACAGCACAGTGTTTGCTTAACTCTGCTGTTTTACAAGATAACTTCCGACTCGGGGAAGATATGTACACTTCGTCAGTCGATTGTACAAGTGATTGTTGTCTTCAGATTAATAAAAAGAGACAGACATATTAATCAGAGATCTAGGTGTAAGATCAAACCTGCGTTTGCGTGTACTGACAACAATTCGATATGTTAATTTCTATGGGACAAGAAACTGTCGGGAGAATATTCAGAGCTGCAGTCTCTGTTCTTATCGTTGTAAATATACAAACTTGGAAATATATATCCGTGGTCTTTATTCAGATATGTTTCATGTCGATTTCGACATTTGGATAACATTTAGCGGTGTTTTTGATTCCAGCATTCTTGATTATATCATGAAATTTACATCTAGAGGAGTTGTGTTTGCCTCGCTATATGTCAATCCATTTAATTTAAATAAAATTGACATCTGCAATAAATCGGTCACGTATGATAAAACGCACTGTATTGTTTTGTCGTTAATTTCTGCAGGTTCCAATTATCTGATATCCTATGCTTTTTGCTTTTGAATAAATCCGAGACGTTCAGAGCACGCTGACATTGTAGCATGATCATGGAAGCTGTGCACTTTGGCAGGGTTTCGTAGACCGACATAGCAGTACAGGAAATGTTTATTTTTCAGTTGTTTTTTCCACTGGGACCACGAATTAGAATGATTTGTTTTAAGTCTGTGTCTTCATTCATTGATTAAATTGGGGAGAGCTCGTTAACGCTTTGTTGAACAACTGAGCAATTTAAAAGCTGTCTTGTACTGTTACCTTGGAAATCCATCTAGATGTTTTTGATTCTAAAATATTCTTTTATTGATGTTTTCCTCAAGGTGTTAATACTTGAGTAACTTTATCTGTGAAACTATAAATGCATGTACAACTTGCACTTGTCAAATTATAAAACGAAGGAAGTGTTGAAAGCTGTGTGTGCTGTAAAATTCTGATACAAAAGGTTTTGCTGAAAAATATGGTTCACACTAGTGCGACAGAAGATGGCAGACGACACTGCTGATCGAATATATAGAGCAAATTATCTATAATCAAAACTGAAAGGTGGAAATCAAGCAGTACTAATTAGCGATCTGTGTTGACTTAGATATGTAAACTTTACAGAATTGGATTTTTTTTTCAAATAATTATACAGAGAATATTTGCTCTTGGAAACATTGTTCCGTTTTCATACTGTTGTTTATCCTATTTACTGTATGTGAAATTTGGAAGCTGTATAAGATAAATGGAATTTTTATCCTGAGATTTCCAAGTTTATTGGATTTTGAAGCGACATGCATACTGCTCATAAAAGAAGCACGTATATAACAATTAAACGAAGATAGATCATGAACTACCGATAGTAAAGTATCAGTGAATGTCTGCCAGGCTTTCACACTATCCTACTTTAAATTCTGATTTATGGAGGAAATATTTTTGTTAGAAATATATTTAAAGAACATTGACTTTGTGTAGGTCAACGTGAGGTCTTTCAAAGAAAATTTTATAACAATATATGATGCACAAATTAATAGAAAAAAACATGTGACCAATTTAGCGAATCAAGGAGCCTAAAGCAAATTTTAATAAAAGCAATGTTTTATGTATTTAGTGATTATCATGTTGAATGGGAAAAAATCTCTACATTGTCCAGAATGAAACATATTGTCTGGAGTCCAATGGATATTGTATTGGTAGCTGTTTAGGTGTACGTATCGGAAATCTCTAGCAGGAACAAAATGAAAAAAATGTTCACCAGTTTGAATACGCAACATGACATGACACTGAAAAAAATCAATCTCTGTTTTTATGGAATAGTACGTGGAACATATTAATTGCTTCATAAACATTGTTTAGATATTATTCATGATACCCTTGTGTGGTTATTGGTATCACAAGGCAAAACTAGTGTCAGAATCGGGAAATAGGGACTGTGCAGAAAATATCACTTGATTTCCTGTAGAACGCAACACTATAAGATTTGAACAGCAGTAAACAAGTGATTAAAATTTATGTGCATGTTCCTTATTGGTTAGTTGAAACACGAAAATGTACATATACTTGTCATATTCGATATCGATGGACCTCGTTTTTAATCTAAAATGATATTCTCCACTCCTTTAAGTGTTTATTTCTTTGTACCATGCATCCTTTGACATACATTTGATTCCATAAATCTGTGATGGTACAATGCCGTCAATGGTGAGATTCTTTGGAGACATAGCGGCCACGACAGCTTTAAATACAGGACGGAGGAGGAGTACATTGCGAAGGGGGTCGGAAATCGGGGAAAGGTTGGAACATACCATCCATCTAACCTCCCATTCTTCAACCCCATCTGCACATGAAACCCATACAGAAGTGTCTGAAGGAGCACATTTGTAAGTTTAAATCTGCATTTAAGTCAATATTCAATTTTTAGTCAATAATACGATTTATATTTAATTTATACCCAATTTTGCTTTCCACACACGAGCCCTATGGCGATGTCGATATATCTATCTATCTATCTATCTATCTATCTATCTATCTATCTATCTATATATATATATATATATATATATATATATATATATATATATATATATATATATATATATATATATATATGAACTTTTGTTGTTACATGACAGTTGGTTTTTGGTATATCACTGTTTTAATGTGTATTCATGTTGATGTTTGAAGATTTTATATGTGCGATATATGTGAGTGTGTGGTTCGTGTAATAGTATAATTGTGCTTCATGCGAGTATATATATATATATATATATATATATATATATATATATATATATATATATATATATATATATATATATATATATATATATATATATATATATATATATGTTTGTTCTATGCGTGTATATGTGTTTTGTGTTTTTGTGCGCTTATCAGTATACGTGTTAGTAATTTGTGTGTGTCTTTGTTATGCGTATATGTGTATTTCATGTGTGTGTGATTTGTGTATGTGTTTAATGTGTATTTATGTGTGCATGTGTTTTATATACACATGTTTATGTTATACGTGTACAAGCGTTTCGTATATGTGTGTTGTATATGTGTATGTTCTATGTACGTGTTTAAGTGTTTTATGTTTATACGTGTTTTTTGTGTATGTGTTTTGTGTATGATATGCGTGTGTACGCGTTTATGTATATACATATTGTTTTGTGGTAGTTTTGTTCTTTTTTACTTCCGGTCTAGGTCAGATGTCACTTTCCGAAAATTTTTAGTCAAAATACAAAAATAGAAAAGGCATAAACAGTATTTTTCTTTAAAAATATTTCCTGTTTTACTACTTAAATTGATAAAAGAGATATATACAGGTATAAAAATTCGTAAACTCCTATATATTTTGTGAAAATTGTTTGAGAAACCCAGTTTGGCAATCATTCCCTCGCAATTGATTAATTCAACATACTGTTAGTTTGTGCATGCCATCATGGACCTGGCCATATTTTCACAAGATAAGTAGGAATATACGATTCCGTTTGCCTGTGTATAGCTCTTATTTGTTATTGTACATTAAGTACCAGTAGGAAAAGTAGATAAAATCTTAATAATGTTTGGTAAACAAAGCTAATGCCTGTTTAATTATTGAGTAAATTTGGTGACATCGGGCACAGGTTAATATGACCGTAGACCCGAGTATTATTCACTCAATTCAAAGTCAATATCAAAGTGTATATCAAATTTGCGTCAGAGCAGTATATTTTCTTGAAAAATCAATATCACAGAAACAAATTATGCAATAAAAATAGAAGTTGCCGTTTCATGATTACTACATCATATTGCTTAACTTATTCCCACTCTGCATCACTTTATTGGTAACTTTTATTAGGTAAAGTACAATAATTGTAGTAAGAACACACTCTTACTACCGCGCTATCATTATTTAAAGAATGGTTTCACAAAGTTTTGTTAATTCAATACCCATTCATTGTCACTCCTTTCTAGCTACAATTACACTGCAAAGACACAATCATTTACACACATTCTCATATACTATAGAAATAGCGGAATGGTGGATACAAGGATTATAAACTTGTAGTAATACATATGTTATAGATTTAGGGAAGTACACATTATTCAAAGTAAGCTTTTGTTGTAGAGTCATTTTGATGAAAACTTTGACAAAAAGACGAAAAGACTTGATACAGTGAAATATGTGTACAAAAATAATAATATTGCATAGTATTAGGTGTTTGTATTGAAGACCTCTTTACTGCATTGAAACAAGTTCTAAGTAAAATACGAACAAAGACAAAGCATTGAACGCGACTTCAACTTTATCATTATTTGGAGGACTTCTTGTGTTATTTGTTATGTTCAATTGAAAATATTTCATATATACGCAGGAACCGGAATGAACATGTCAAAGAAACAGAGACATATTTCACATGTGTTATATAATAATAATAAAATTTCATTATAACGTTGTTTCACACGTTTTGCTATATTGGTTGATTCGCGAGTGTATGGCTAGTCCCTGGTGTTATGTCAAATATCTTCATGCCATTCAAACTTACCATTTATGAAGCTATATTGACTCTCGTTAAGTGATAATAATTTTAAAGCAGAAATGCTGCACTTTCTTCGCCACTTTGTTCCACATAATTCACGATCAAAGACAAGAAAATAAACCGCATTTCAAAATATATGTGCTTTTATTGACCCAGAGGGACTAATGGGGTTAATGGAATGGAATTATTTCAGTGATGTGGTCTAGAGAGATTTTAGTTTGAAGCCAGAAAGTAGCCTGTGATTCGACAAACCTTTTTGGGGTAATTCAGATTTTGAATAAAATATGTCCAATAATCCAAAATATGAATTAAACTGTAGATACATATTTGTTATCATAGTTAGAGTTTGGTCCCTGGTGCTGAATCAAATTGAAAATACATATTTGTTATTAAAGTTAGAGTTTGTTCCCTGGTGCATATTGCAATTTTTTTGTTTTCTGTTAAACATTTATTTAATTTCATTTTCATGTTATTTATAAATTCTATTTGATTGATATAACTAGGGTTGATAGGTTATGTGTTAGTTCGAGTTAACTGGTTGTTGAAGTATGCTCAATTCTTTATGACATCTAGATCTGGGTCGTAATTATTTGATGCGTTGAACTACAGCTTCACCCTTTCACCCTGCCATCTGAATGGTATGCTCTTTTCTTTCGTTTATGACCAGTACAATGGTCTGTAGGGTTGAAAGGTTTAAACAATGTAGATAACTGAGAGCCTGAGACACATTTTTCGTGTGTTTTTATATATATTGTAAATGTGGTTTACATGAAGAACTCACAAATAGTATTCGACTGGTTTATTTTATTGGTGTTTAATTGTGGGTCTGGTTACAATGTATCCGGGGAAAGACGACTAGCTTACCTTACGGGAACTGGAAAACTTCCTCATAAAATCAGGTTAGGCTCTAGTTGGGGCAGTGGTATCACAGACTATAAATCACGCTGTAGTAGTATTACACACTATAACTCACGCTGTAGTAGCATTACAACCTATAACTCACGCTGTAGTATTATTACAACCTATAACTCACGCTGTAGTAGCATTACAACCAATAACTCACGCTGTAGTATTATTACACACTATAACTCACGCTGTAGTAGTAGCATTACAACCTATAACTCACGCTGTAGTAGTATTACACACTATAACTCACGCTGTAGTAGTATTACACACTATAACTCACGCTGTAGTAGCATTACAACCAATACCTCACGCTGTAGTATTATTACACACTATAACTCACGCTGTAGTAGTAGCATTACAACCTATAACTCACGCTATAGTAGTATTACACACTATAACTCACGCTGTAGTAGTATAACACACTATAACATACGCTGTAGTAGCATTACAACCTATAACTCACGCTGTAGTAGCATTACAACCTATAACCCACGCTGTAGTAGTATTACACACTATAACTTACGCTGTAGTAGCATTACAACCTATAACCCACGCTGTAGTAGTATTACACACTATAACTCACGCTGTAGTAGTATAACACACTATAACATACGCTGTAGTAGCATTACAACCCATAACTCACGCTGTAGTAGCATTACAACCTATAACCCACGCTGTAGTAGTATTACACACTATAACTTACGCTGTAGTAGCATTACAACCTATAACCCACGCTGTAGTAGTATTACACACTATAACTCACGCTGTAGTAGCATTACAACCTATAACCCACCCTGTAGTAGTATTACAACTTATAACTTACGCTGTAGTAGCATTACACACTATAACATACGCTGTAGTAGCATTACAACCTGTAACTCACCCTGTAGTAGTATTACACGCTATAACTCTTTTTTATTGCACGCATATCGTGATATTAACACTTTCGCCCCAGGGTTTCTGAGTGGTGTGTTATTTACCATTGTTTAAGACCGGTCTATTGTGATTTGTAGGGTGGAAAGGGTCAACTGGTGGTGTTGCTTTTAAAACCGTGCAATGGACCGCATCCCTTCGGTAAACAGAATCAATTTATGACACAAAATATATTTTTTTTACTTTCTATGCAAGAGCAGCTTTAAATAAAGTGCCCTTACTTTCTCTGTTTTCTGCTGCGATGCTATGTTAGATAGTACATTTTCTGCCAATTTCGCTTTTATTTATATGCTAGTGGCAAATCTCAGTTGAGCTTACGAACTTGCTCGATAAAGTAAATGAGTCTTATTAATCTAATGTCAAAGTATAATCAATGTTACACATTAATATCATTTTGTGTCACAATCGCAGGATATTGCCTTTCTGATTTCAGCATGACTGACTTGCTACACGAGTCTCTGATCCTTCATGGTATTATTCATTTAGACGTGACGGATGTGTGTTTTATTTCTAGTCATATGTCGAGCAACGCATTTCATTTCCTGCAAATCGGGGTTTTTTTTGGAACCAGTCTCCTAACAACTTTTTATAATGTTAGTTTTGCAGTACACAATATTCATACTACAAAATATAAATATCATTGCTATGTCTTAATAGCTTGCATAGTAAAGCGTAAATCGTATACATTAATGAACACACAGTGTATCATTGCAACAGAATAATTAAATTATTTTACAAAATCACGGTTTCTGGGTGGGGAAAATTTCATTCTCAATACTACATCAAATGACTTGACATTTTGTGTAAAAATGAAAGAATGTTTAACTCTGACATCTGTGTCACAGGGGAAAGATAGAGATGATAAAACAACTTACCTATTGTACAGAAGAAAAAATCAGGAAAACCTTTGATTGTAAAATGTTCTTAAATTTACAAAAACTTCTATAAAATTGCAATTTTTATCATTTTCAATTGGGAAATAGATGTTTGGCATTATCTTTTTAAATTTATGTAAAATCCAAAAAATAAGAATTACGCAAACTACATTGAATACAAGGGACATCTGACATGGTGGTGGTGGTGTGTGTATGTGTGTGTGTGTGTTATAAATCTTTGCTGTTGATGATTAAGTATTTAAGTAATTCAAATATGGTAATAAAAGATGAACAAATCGATGTTATGATATCGATTATCCAGGTATTGACTCTAAACATGATCCTTGTCACATCAATCTATCATTTACTATATAAATTAAAACTCTGTCACCCAGACCCCACACTAAAAGCGTTTGATTTAACTTGTTGAGCTATACTTAAATGTGCACCTTTACTTATGACTTATGACATTCCAGTTGGTTCTGAATCATGCTGCAGACAATTTGACAAAATGAACGTCCCGGGTTTTATTTTCGGTACCGAATCGCACCTAAATCTAAGAAAATATCAAGTTATCCTTCAGCAAGCGCGGGGTATAGATATATTTGTCCATGATATGAGCTAACATTTCTGGTTGTTTCCCATTGCTGCTTACGTCTCCACATAATTCCATACCAAAAGTCAATATTTGTAGTTATTCACCCATGACTGCTTACGTCTCCACATAATTCTATACTATAGGTCAATATTTGTAGTTATTCACCCATGACTGCTTACGTCTCCACATAATTCCATACCATAGGTCAATATTTGTGGTTATTCACCCATGGCTGCTTACGTCTTTGCATACGCAATAAATTCTAAAAACAACAAAAATAGCACAATCCTAACCGGTGATATCATATGAATTAATTATTTAACAAATGTAATGAAATATCGAATTATCATTCCTTTTAGTCAAAATGCCTCCCTGCTGTTTTTTTTATTTGCTTTGTTTTTTCCAGAAGGTGTTTCACGTCACAATGAACAATGTTTTAGTTATATGGTTGCGGTCAATTATCAGTGGGGGAGTGACCCCCGTTACAATGTACCCGGGAAGAGACTACCGGACCTCCACAAGTGAATTTTTTTTTTTTTTTTAATCTAAAATGTTTTTCGTTAAAGTAACAAAGAACACCCTAGACACAGTCCATTTATTATGGAGAAATGGAATCATTGAATATGAACAAACATGCAAAGTGTCTTAGATGTGAAACAAACTCCATAGAAAAATCAATAAACAGTGACATACTTAGAAACTAGCCGCATAAAATGCAACATAATGGTTCAGTCTACAATTGACAAGAAGAATCGTACTAAAAGTAAATCAAATGAATTACTGAACATTAAAGTTTTGTGAGCGAAGGTTTCGTGTAGAATTACCTATGTATTGACCGGAAAAAGCGTCTGTTGCATGACTTCTCATCATAAAGTTCTACTTGATGTGAGATTATTTTTGGATAACAACAGACAGTAAAGGTGTCAATTACCTGTCTGACCGATGACCTGGATATCAATTTGACTTAATATTTTTAAATATATTTAAACTACTACTAAATATATATATATATATATCCTTCTTCACGTATGTTTGTTCTCAGATTTGCTTTTGTATCTTTTCCCATTTAATCATCGTTATAATCCCTATACTTTCTCCCTGTATTTCTAATGTGAATATAATTGGATACTTTAACAGAAATTACCTCTTATACAACAAATTCATACTGTTAGATGAATGGAATTTCACCATATACATTATACATTAAGATCGACCTATTGCATTTTGCTATTTTAATTTATTGGTGGCATTCGCTGTGTTCCTTTTATTATCATTTCAATTTAATAAGCAATTAATTGTATTACCTAAAATTTCTCTTTATTAGATGATGTATTTTTTTCTTTCATAAGAATTCTAAAACACATTCATACCCGACATGTAAACATATTGAGCCTCAGCTAATGTCATTTGCGTGACATCGGAAACTAAGTTTTGCTCTCTTTTCTTGTAACACATAGAGTAATTTTCTAAATCAATGCAAGCCTTTTAAAATGGCATTGAATTATGCAATTTTCTTTACAAATCTTAATGATATTGAAGCAAACACTGGCCTGATTTATGTCAAATTGTTGAAGATGCTTTAAATGTGAAAGAATCTGTTATAAATTATCAGACACGAGCGCAGTATAATCGATATTTATCAAGTTATGCTTTGTAAAACAAACCTACTCGGTACAATTGGTTCAATAAGGCGTTTTAATGTACCTATCCTGCTCTTCCACTTTTTAAACGCAGTTAAGACTTTGATCGATAGGCTCACGATGAATCTGGATAGCAAAAGACGAACATAGAAATAGGAAATCTAGATACCAATGTTCGAACAGTTACTATGTCTGTCATACATGTATACACAACAAAGGTGAATACTTAACAAATACCAACCTCTGGGCAATTTGAAGTGGAATGAAGTACCACGGCGCGCTCATAGCTTGTCGACCAGCTGAATTATTCATTTTCAATGATTAAAAGAAATTTGTCTATAACTTTTATAAATGTCTCTCTCTATTTCTGTTGTTGACGAGAGGTTGCCAACTGTGGGGGAATTGGGAGTACCTGAAAAAGACAACTCACCAAGACCCCTACCACCATTCAAACCGGTAGATAACTAACGTGTTCGAGTACTCGGCCGCCATTACAACCCGTAACACTAAATTGAGCCACCAGTCAAATCCAGATACATTATACATAAACCCTTGTTCTAATCGTACAGACATCTCAACAATTAGTCTCTTATTACAAAGTAATACAAAATTATATGTGGTGACACGTTAACATTGCAGTCAGGTTATATACATAACATATCATAAGGTATGGTTTGCATTTTGGTGAGTTTAAGAACATTTATTCCTATTCTTGTGAAAACATGTCATCAACAAAAAAAATTTCATCCGTATTTGAATTAAATTTCGTTTCGTAGAAAATCATTTTGATGTGAATGATAAACCTATACAGTAATATAGCTTACATTTTTGACAAATATTTTGTACCCTTAAACTTCTTGCGTTAGCAACCGTTAATCATAACCCGTTCGCCGCCTCGCAAGATGAAATGTTTGAATTTAATTGCAAACATCAAATCCGTATCACCATTTCTATCTGTCCTGTTTTTTTTTTTTTTAATTTTGTTTTTGCAACATTTAGCAATTATATGGTTTCGCTCAGTTTTTACTGTTGGAATTGAGAACTCAGTTACAATGTACCTGGGGTGAAACCATTTGCTTTCAGTGAGTAAACTATGGCTTAAACTTAAACTTGTGATGACTTCAGGTAACTTCAAGTTTTAAAACACAATGTACTGACCACTTGAGCACGGCGACCCATCAATCTGTAATAACACTTTCAGAAAAAATTAGAAATTTAATGACATACATCCCCAGATACTCTCTATGGCACTTGAAGCCACCTCTGGATATATTTAGACGTCCTATTTGTCCGATTATATATTGTCTTATTAACCTCCTCTCTGTCGGTTAATGATTTGATATCTATGCTTTTGTATTACCATTGTCACTACAGTTTACGCGCCGATTTCGGCTTTCCCATCGTAATTTTTCCACATTTAAGTAGTAATATCCCTCCGTCACCCGCATATGGAGTTTATATTTCACAAATGATCCGATATACCAGGGCGTGCACAACATATGAAGATTTCATATACAGAGGTAAACTGCTCACTGACAAATTATTGACATAGGGATATCGAAAACCGCGTTTAAGGTCAACGTTCCGCAAATTTTATGGTCGGTATAATAGTCATTGGACTTGACTGTGGACTCACGGCGGGTGTGATCGGTCGACAGGGGATGCTTGCTCCTCCATGGCACCTGTTCCCACCTCTTGGTTTCCAGAGGTCCGTATGTGTCCATTTTACCGGATTTGTATCTATGTCCTGGACATTCTATTGATTTATACATTGGTATCTGAAATTTTTATATATTTAAGCAATTGCTACGAATCAAACGGTTGAAGATAATGAAAACGTTTCGGTAATGTCAACCTCTCCTGTACAGTATCAAAATATCTCTTCTCCAAAAGCTACATTTACAAAGTTTCAATGTGGTCATTGTGTATGTGTTATATATTCTTTATTTACAAGGTCCAGGTATATACTATATTAGTATCATGTTTTCCGATTGATTAGAAGCACTGGTGACAGGAACGTGTCATTTCTGTGGAATACCTGCTGTATCAACATATAGATGATATGAATGCACGAAACATGGTGAAATGCATATAAATGAGTGTTATAAATAGCACCATGATGGTGTTAAAAGATCGAAAAACTCATGTGTGTACTATTGGCCCTGTTGAAACCCAAAACACACATCGTGCATTATTTATCATATATATTGGATATATCATTACGTGTGAAAATTACTGTGAATGCTGGATCATGTGAAGAAGGTGAATCGTGGTTAGTGTCTCCGTGTTCGAGAGCTCGTGATTTCAGCATTGTCCTTTGCACATTTAGTATTATCCTCTAGTCAGCACGGGTTCAAGTCCTAAAGTACCTGAACTGATATTAGTTATATTTACTTATATAATCACGACCACGTTATATATATATATATATTGTTTATCCCGTTCGGGATTCACAATTGTTCTTCATGTTGAGACCATTGCACATCTAATTCGTCGTATTCTAATGGATTTGACCTTCGATTATTAATTGGTATTCCTTCATCTTCAGATACGTCCAGCTGGAGATAAATCCAATTGTATTTTCATTGTGTTTTCTTTTTGTTCTCTCTTTTTAATACAAATATTGGTGCTCTGGGATGCATGTGCTGTTATTTGCGAATGTTAAACCAAACATCTGTATTAACCAATTCGAAGTCTAAGTATATACTTCGGTAACAATTATCTGTTTATTAAGGTATATTCATAATTTCTTAAAATTATGAAGCAAAATATCCCCTAAACACAAAAAAAAAAAAAATTAAATCATTATATACTGTTGAAATACGTACTCGTATATTGTTCCGTGAACGTTTTTACTTTCCCACATACATATATTCATCATTAATTGTTAGAAACTCCGTACTATATAAAACAAACAATTCAAAGAGTTTGTTTCCAGTAAATAAAACACAATTGTTATCACGGAAATCACCACATTTTCATCCGTGAAATCAATTATTCTTTGTTCAGTCACCAAATCATATATAATATAAAATGATCGACCATGCATAGAAAATATCTTTTTATAATGGGTACATTAAAATCATATTTAATCATATCGTTAATTTTTCATCAGCAACCCGTGGTTGTTCATCGCGTAATTGCGTACACAGAAATAGGTCAAGTCTGAAAATAGATTTCAATGTAGAGTATATACGGTCAGGCTACCTAACATTGATTGACATAATATTGGACGATTATATAAACACTACATTATTTCTCGAAGGACTCAATGCTTAATTTAAAACTAATTAAGTTGCACATCACCGTGAAATACCTGCAGCTTTTGACATTTAATGTTGCTTACGTCACACATGACTCCAAGTGAAATATTAATTTTCACTGGAAATAGAAATTCAAATATACAATTTCCCCTAGCACTAGCATGTATTTCTATGCTTAAACAATTATCTCAGGGTTTTGAATCACAATAAAATGCATAATAATACTGAAAGATAACACCAGAATCTAAATAATAGCATTACAAAATTGTACTAATTCTCATGCTTCATCCGAGTCATTTCCAGGCTTTAATATTTTGTTGTCATACCAACCAATGTAATCATTATTCAGACGAAGATCGGATTATACTGCTATATCATGATACCATGAGATGGCGTGGGTACAGGTTAATCGCGCAATAAAACATATGTTCTGAACGCCAATGATCTGCTTCACTCAAAAAGTTCTCAAGATAAATCTGTGATTTGGATTGGCAAATTGTCTGAGTATCTAGATATCCACGCACTTAAAGTATATCGTGCAGCGATTTTCATTGCATCGTAATTAGTAAACAGGAGACTGGACATAAACTTACGTGACGTCATTCAACTACACCGAACAGCCCGTTATTTGTGATTTTCACACGAGTCCGGCTGACATGTAAACTTGAGTGTATCCTATCATGCAATACTTGGTAGTTCATTGTACAATGACGGCTTTGCAGAAAGACACTAAAATCGATAGACATGCAAAATTTGCAGAAAAATATTGTAATAAAACTTGTATTCTGGTAGGCTAAAAGCAATTTAATGGACAGTATTCAAATTTCGCAAATCAAAAACATTTAGAATATGAGATTGGAGATAACATACCGAAATATGAATTATTTGTCCCATAGACAACCGAAAGCAAAATATCAATTCTGATCATTTGTATCAAACCACCTACATTCAAACTTCGATCCTTAAGGTGTTATGCCGCATTGTCGTAATATTCAAACCAAAACATCGTAGATAATCGATTCTTATGAGTGAGTCGACACAGTCTTCAAATATACAGAATGCCTTGCTGCAAGAATGTTCAAAGTGTGGCTGTTGAAACACGTTCCTTAGACTTAAGGAGATATTTTTAAATACATAGCAGATGATTGTTTGCTAATTGAAAAAAAGTGATCGTGATTCCTATTTTGTAACTTTGGTATGTAGGAAACTAGAGCACTATATTCCAAGGATTATAGCAGTTAAAGATAAAGGATGCGATGTTTTATAAACTGTTGGATTATTGATTAGTTGTTTAAATGATTCATTGTAATGTATGAAACCGAAATCTCAAAACACGCCAAACCACTTCTCTTGAAGAGCAGCTGAGATTTGAAGTTGAGTAGCTGAACCGGAGTTTTATATTGTTAAAAGCTTCTACAACCAACCAAAAAAAAAACATAAACTGATAAACTGAAACTGACATCTACAAAGTGACAGTATTGTGACAGTGTTATAGGGTAATTCAAATCTTAAAGTCGTCCATATGCAAGGTGCGATATATGTATATATATATTTCGAAGAAAACGATACATTGTCTTTTGGAAAGAAAGAAAATTTTACATTATATAATGCACTGATGGTGAAAAGTTGGTCAATTTTCAATGTTGATTTGACGGTGAAAAGTTGGTCAATTTTCAAAAGTGAGGAAATCTTGATATTCCAAGGGCCTTCTGTATAGTGAATCATTGATAGAAAGCCTCATGTTGACCATAATAATTGGGAAATAGTAAAATATAGAATGTTCTTTGTGAAATACAATCAAATGAAGATACAGCGTTAGATTCATACATCTTTTATATCTTTTATCTACGACGTACGTTCATACACGGTATATAGTGCTCATAAACAATCTAATGTGAAGTCTCATTTCCTCGGATTTGTTTATATTCAGATCCAACTCGAAATATGTCATCAGTTCTACTTAAAATCATATGAAATACTTATAATCCACAGAAAAAGATATACAAATAGAAGATATACTTCTATCAATCTTCGTGAAATTGTCTGAAGACCTAGATAAGATTTTCTATTGACCAGAATGCAATACAGATATCTATGAAACTATAAGTATAAGTGAGGTATAATTATCTGTGAATCGGCGAGGAAACGGGTGTTGACTACGTTATTTAATTTTGGAATGCAACAGACGACGTGTATAAAAATCTATTCAGCACAATTTTTTTCACTACGAGTAAGCCATGTTGTGGAGTCACGGACATTTTTGGTACGTATACAGTAAACAATGTTTTTCCTCATTTTGATACATAACATAAGGCATATTGAAAGCACTAAACTCACGCTCCCATGAGTTCCACTTCAAATGCACGTGCGATAAGATATATATACCATAAGGTTATTTTATCTTCCAGTTCGTGCATCTAATGAAGTGACTCAGCATTATATGTACTACAGTTTTAAATCTGTACATATAGTTGTATTTATTTTGGTAAAATTAACGTGGATACAACCCCTGGTTTCAGGAAAACATGCCAAATTTGAACGGAGGTCATTAAATGAGAAACAATATATTGGCACGTTGAAATCCCTCAAATATAAATAAGACATGTCTATTTATGATAAACAACATGTTTTGCCTAAATTATCTTCATTTGATAGAACAACAAGAACAACAAGAACAACAAGAACAATGATAATAATAATAATAATAATAATAATAATAATAATAATAATATCGTTGATGATGATGATGATGATGATGATGATGATGATGATGATGATGATGATGATTGCATTTATGACAATAGTGCGAAGGCTACATATTCTAAATTTGTCCAAACGTGAGATTTTCTCACCCAACCTTCGATAATATCAGGTGTTTACGTGTGTCACAGTTGGAATGACCACTAAACATTTGACATATCCGATGACGTCAATGTTTATTGCTGAAAAATATCTTTGCGAATCATATGATATCAATCAATAACAAAAAACGCATGATAATCCTAGAAAACATAAACCTAATTAGGTTGTTAAAAGAGTATATCGAAATATTTAGATCTCATTTATGCCGTATATTGACGCAATCACTCCCAAGCATAAGCAACAATGGTGAACCATTATATGCTATTTTTGAAGACATTTGATACGGTCTGGTGTATGAACGAAATAAAATAATAAATCTAAATCAAAGAAAAACACGGGGAATATACGAAAATCTTTGTGTTTCAACACCTTGGCGGGCAACGGAAATTGATTACTTTGACAACAGAAGCTAAATCTTCTTTCTGTTTGTCTTTAGAAGTAATCTATTGATACTCGACTTATGTACTTTGAGGAAGTACCACGGGAATATATGTAATCATGGATGAAAGTTAATATCGATTTCATGTAGAAATTATTATTTGGGTTGCTACTTGAAAATGTTTGATGTTATGAGAAGAAATGGAAATCCTATGAGAAATGTAAATGATATCTAAATGATAACTAAAGGATTTGTAATTGTTTCATATTAGTATATTTGACCTGGAATAATGATTCGCGTAGTGTTTATTTTAATCACCACGTGCATTTAGGAAGTTATAGAGACTGTCATAAGTATTGTTAACATATATATGACATATTAATATGACAGAGACCAAAGTTTTAATTAAAATGAAATAGGGATAAACCGTCGTCACAATTTGCTACAAAATGTAAACGAACGCGGTATATATATATATATATATCCTCATTCTATTTTAATCTAAAGTACATCCAATGTCAATTACACTACATGTTCATTAAGGCATGGCAATTTAAGATGCGATTCTCTAATTACAAAGCTATTAACACCTGGGTAGGTCTTTTGTTGAGACTGTCAGATACTTTATCATTAATTCATATCTCAGTGATAAAGTTCATTTCATTTTAAGTATATTTCATTTGTATTGCTGACACTCTCTTCGCTCTTTGTTTATTTAAATCGACGAAAGTCAGCTTCATTTTGTCTCGTAAATTTTACATACAAGGAATTCAATAACTCCATGTCAAATTCATGTTAGTTTATCTTAAGTGATAGTCAAGAAAAGAATCATTTTAGAGATACTAACGTAAACACATTTTGTGTTTTGTTTTTTACATTAACTTTTAGGGAAAAAATTATGTTTTAAAAATGTAGTACCGGGTGAGAGAAAGGGATGCTATACCATTAACTATCGCGCACGCCATTCCTTTCGCCAGCCCACCAACTCGCACGCCCGCTCTCGCATACAACAACACCACACACGGGTATATATATATATATATATATATATATATATATATATATATATATATATATATATATATATATATATATATATATACACACACACACACATATATATATATATATATATATATATATATATATATATATAGATATTCAATGAAATGTTTTAATATACTAGTAACTATATGTACATAAAGTTGTTTTCTGAATTTCAGGTGTAAATGGCGGCATTTTCTTAATTAAACCAGCGATTAAGCTTAACATATCTATTTACGGTATTAAAAATAAAATTATTTTAAAACTAATATAAATCATTATTCTGAAAACAATTCATTACATGAATATATCTCCATATTTAAAATACAAACAATTCACGCTGGGTTTAGCAAACCAAGTGACACATATAAAACACCAATTCTTGTATATACACGTATCTTACGAGGATATACGTTGGGTTAAATCAGTTTGACGTTCATTTTCATTTCTAAATATATCAAAAATGCAAAATGCAGTGATTTTTAACTTATGTTCGGTTAACCGTTTACTCGATAACAACCCTAATATAGTGTGTGTATATACATATATATGGTCTGGTTCTTAAAGGGAAATACTGGTCTTGACAAAGAACGTCTGATTTATTGCATAACGTCATGGCAAAATCTATAAATCCATTTCATTTTAATGCATAACTGCAGACGATGCTATCTGTGTGGTATTTATGACTATATTTTTGTTCGACACAAGATGATTGCATAGATTTTCCACTAGCGGAGGGAGTCATCGAATGTCCAAACATTGTTACGAGAAGATATCTCGCTTATCCAATGGTTTGAATTAGATACATCTCTTATCATCGATTCTGTCATTTTCCCTTTAATCCACAATTAAATATCTTTTAGTTCTAAACAACTTGTTAAATGTTTTGCTTATAGATTGTGTAAGATATATAACAAAATGCAACAAACTGAAACATGAATATATTTTCTTATCCTTTATTTTTATTTAAGTGAAGTTTTACGAAGCTACCCTGATATAGTGTAATAATGGACAGATCGAAATAAAACTCGATTGTTTTATCTTCATTTGACCATAACCCAATTTTCGAATTTATACATGTAAAAGTGTCAGTGTAATTATGCAAATTTGGGAAGTACCTGCGTGCTCGCATGTTTGTGTATGTGCACCAATTTATCATTCAGCCATTTATTCTTAGAAAATTCGATGTTTACAAACTCGATGATAGACCGTTATATATGACCACTTGTCTTATAAAATAGTGAGATCAAATTTGCATAATTAAACGTCATGTCGGTTGATGTGTGTCAGCTTCGATAAATGTAGGATTATAATTCCGTGTTTTTATATATAACATGATATAGTTACCATGATATACAGATTGTCTTCCTACTGTTTTGTTTATCGATCTGTGGAAATGTCACTTACGAAATTAAGAACTGTTTTCTCTATGAACATAACCACGTATCACATCTAACATAGGGCGAAAATCATGTATCATATATTGACGTGCACATTCGTGTTAGTTTGCAGCACTTAGTAGATGGATATATTTTCAGTGGGAGATCATTTTGCGACTAATCTATACACAATTGTTGAGTGAGGTTAAAGTTTGCGGAAAGAAAGATATATATATATATATATATATATATATATATATATATATATATATATCTTTCTTTCCGCAAACTTTAACCTCATATATATATATAAATTCGTATTTGACAAGATATTTCGCATGGGGATCATGTCTGCGAATTCTCTCTCATCACACGTAATTCGAAAATATTACCCGTTTGAACATTTCCATGTTTAGAGACGTGTACGATGTATATCAACAACAAATTGTTATTGTCTTAGAGTATTCGGTTATCTTATGTTAAATCATAACTTAATCATAAATGTATGAGCGATAAACATTGCTTCTGTTAACGTTAGAATCATGACAGAGCTGAAGTAAACACAATTCATTTATTTACTTAATGCGGTAAGAATTGTAACTTTCGAAATTGAATTTTGCAACAAAAGTATGGCATTTTAATTGAGTGTCCATGACATGCGAGAAAGAAATAGTAATGTATTTTTATAAACTTGATCATCATCAACTTGATCATCATCATCATCATCATCATCATCATCATTATTATTATTGTATTATTATTATTATGATTATGATTATTATTATTATTATTATTATTTTAATATAATTATTATCAAATAAGTCCATCAGACATGGAATTCTATTTACTCATATTTAGATCGTTTGTGTTTTCACACAAAAGAGTTCTTTTGATAACTGCAAAACTGTATCATCATTACTGAAGACAGGTCCATTCCTAACTACATATTGTATATGGGAAATGCAATAAGATTATGTCGTAAATTGCAGATGTCCATTTCACAAGAAAAAAAATTTAATGACACCTTTATCACCATACACAAAAGGGCGGCTGAAGGTTGTTTCACGATAGTTGACAACCAGCTTAGAACTAGATACTCTAGAGGAATAAACATGCGTTGGCGTTCACCATCTGTCGTGTACAACTATTTTTAACCCTTGATAGTAAATAAATCTTGATTTTATAATTGGTTGTAATCATACAATCAATTTTTGTACGTCGTTATAAATGTATTGGCATTTCCGGAATACAAACCAGTATGGCTGTTAAAACCTCGCTTCTTTTGTATATGCCGAGCCCATACATAGACTCTAATCAGATAGTAGTACAACCATCCCATAATAATATACTAAAGCAAAATGAAAATGTAACCACGTCAAACCTACTTATGCTGCATGTCGATTATGTCAATAATTCTTACTTAAACTGAGGTTTTACCTTTTCAAAAGAAATGTTCTCTATCTTGCTTCAGATAGTGTATCTGCTATGGTTAACTTCCTAGGCGTATATATCCTTGACCGTGGGCTCGCGACAGATGTGACCGGTAAACACGGGTGCTTACTTGACCCACACTGTAGTAAACAAAGACAACACTCTCCACTACTCAGAGAATGTATGTAATCCAATTGATATTTGATAGCCATTCAAACCTTAAGTTAAACTTTGAATTTAATAGAGAGATTACCTTTTAGAGAAATATCCAACTAAGGATATTCTTTGACTTCCGCAAAAGCTAAGGTATTCATCTTTTTACAGTTGTTACTCCTAGATGGATTTGGTTATGCATTTAGATTTCTTAATTACATTTGTTTTATACCAATTTCCCTTTAGAAAATCTATTTAAAATTTGAGCTCAACTGATGAAGTGTAATTGACAGAAACGATAGTCTTGAGCATTATAACTTTCGTATTAAGTTTATAAGTTTATAGAAACAGCAAAAACTATTAATATCAGATTCATGTTTACCAATTGTGATGAGCATTTACTCCTTAATTATTTCATTTGAATTTGACTGTGTACTCGCGATGGATGTAACCGGTCAACATAGTATACTTACTCCATTAATACTCTAATGATTACTATGGTATCTGTGATTTTTATATCTAACCAAAGCTGATTAAATATTTCTTGACCAATCATCTTAGTTGAAAATAATCTAAATAAAACACGGGTTTTCCACAAATACAGGACCAATAAAGCTCCTGAAGAAAAGCAGGTCATAAGAATCATATATGCCATGCAAGTTAAATTCACGCTTGAGCAGGAGAGTAAAGTAAGCCCGATTCGAACCAACCGTCTTAACTTGAAGTCGGTACCTGGGCGATTGCATATTATATTCGTGATAAAGTGCATTTTAACATAAAAGTTTGAGAAAGTTTCTACATGTACTTATCGATATGACCTTGTTTAATGTGTGGTTTCGGATATGGTTCGATCGGTTTGGAATATTCAACAGATAAAACAAACAACGATAATATCAACAATTACTATAGGATTGATAAATAATGATTTACTTTTCGAGAACAACTATGTATGTATATTTTCTGAGGTTTTTGCTTTACAATAATAGAATGTATTTCAATTGGATGAATTCCTTTTAGTCCATCAATAGCACCATTAGGAAAATCATAGGGAAAGTTGTGTGTGTTTTTTGTCTCTAGCATTTCTCCTCAGATTAAGAACGTTCCGAGATTTTATGTTGAGGATCGTGTTTACGATTACTCTGTTTCATTAAATGATATGTTAAATTACATGTTCGATAGCGGTTGTCGAGTCGTCTGTACCAATTGTAATGAGGATTTATTCCTTATTTATCTTATTTGAAATTGATTATTGACTCACAGTGGTTGTGACTGGGCACCTGATCCCACCTCTGGATTTTCAGAGGTCCTTGTTTGTTCAATATTCATTAGATTTGTATTTTGTATCTTTGACCTAGTAAATATTTATAATTTTGTATGTAAGATTTTTATATTAAGTATTAACATATTTAGATAAATAATCATGTAGTGCTGAAACGTATTGAAAATGTACAAGATATTTTCCAAAAATTGATTTCTGTGATAAATTGTATGCTTCAAGTAGCATTAAATGAAACGGTAAACGACAATGGTTACCCGGGACCTCCCTTTTGTATCGTCTTACTTTGTAAGTGAATTAGATCACTGCAGTATTTGACAGTTGATAGATTATAGCTTTTGAAGTGTTTCATATGTATGCTATGATACCATCTCCCCTGAAAATATGTAATTAAACTATCAGGCTGTTGTATATGTTTACATTGAATTGCACTTCCAAATCGACTTTTTATAAAGTTTACATACACAGTATGGATGCAATTGATTATTCAGTTATTACAAATGGACACTTGGAGAGTTGACAAGAACAGTTCAGAGACGCCAACAAACGCCATATTTGATAATAGAAATACACTAACGAATTTGGAGTTTGTAATTATAGTGGGCGCCGTTCTCCACTTTCATTATAGGATTTTCTTCTCTATTCACCATAATCTGAAACTACGTGCACAAATTGAAAAAAGTGATAGTATAATGTATATTTATTGGAACTACATGGATAGATAATTAAATATTTTCCCCAAAAGCTGAAGGAATATTCAAAGGACACAAATCCTTGTTTTTCTCCCTGGTGGGATTTACTTAATGTTCTTTTTTACATTATCATTTAATAATAACATAATTTTACTTTAGATACCAGGAAAAAATTGAGATAACTATTGACGTATCTAGTTGTTAATTTTTTAAACTCGTGTCTTTTATTTGCTTTATATCTTTTTATCTGCATGTAGTTTTCGTTTTCTATTGATAACATCATTGTAAGCGCATGCGCGGCGTTACACCTAATAAAGATAAAACAGTTAAAGATAAGAACAGTACGTGTGGTAATAGATAGATGGATAATGATTAATGATTGCAAGAAACATCTTGTCGTTTTCACTTCCGGTTCCAGGGGATCAACTGACAACCCATTCATCAATTGTGCTATTGCATTTGAAAACGCTGTATATTGTTTGCTTGTTTGATAAAGACAGATTCTGTATTAACATAACAATCAAACGCAATAGTGGAACCTGTCATTCAAGGTCACTCTCATGAGAGACCACCGTGTCATACCATATTAACTTATTGACCCCTAAAGACACAATCATTGATTTATTCATTTGAATCATCCTTTTTAGAAAACCTCTTTTGAGAGGCCTCCTGATTTAAGAGACCACATATCAGCTGCAGATGGAGAGGTATCTCAAGAAAGGTTTTACTGTATGTTTTACTGTTTCAATACGGAAGACCCCGCACTTTGTTGCTTTACTATTTCAATACGGAAGACTCCACACTTTGTTGCTTTACTGTTTCAATACCGAAGACTCCACACTTTGTTGTTTTACTGTTTCAATACCGATGACTCCACACTTTGTTGCTTTACTAATTCAATACGGAAGACTCCATACTTTGTTGTTTTACTATTTCAATACCGATGACTCCACACTTTGTTGCTTTATTAATTCAATACCGATGACTCCACACTTTGTTGTTTTTCTATTTCAATACCGAGGACTCCACACTTTGTTGTTTTACTATTTCAATACCGATGACTCCACACTTTGTTGTTTTTCTATTTCAATACCGATGTTCCCACACTTTGTTGTTTTTCTATTTCAATACCGAGGACTCCACACTTTGTTGTTTTACTATTTCAATACCGATGAATCCACATTTTGTTGTTTTACTATTTCAATACGGAAGACCCCGCACCTTGTTGCTTTACTAATTCAATACGGAAGACTCCACACTTTGTTGTTTTACTGTTTCAATACCGATGACTCCACACTTTGTTGTTTTACTATTTCAATACCGATGACTCCACACTTTGTTGTTTTACTATTTCAATACGGAAGACTCCACACTTTGTTGTTTTACTGTTTCAATACCGATGGCTCTACATTTTGTTGCTTTACTATTTAATACCGTTGTTTTTTTTGTTTTTTGTTGTTGTTGTTGTTGTTGTTGTTTTTCGACGATACTACTTTGATATTTAAAATCTACAACTAAATACAAAGAAAATACAACCATTGAGTACAAAATTTCTATTGCTTTGTAGAAGTCTCATTAAGGCTTTTTTGTAATTCGAGTATAATATAACCCGGACTGATAAAACTATTTTGAACCAAGAAAATGGACTTTTGAAAGAAACATATGAAATTCGCTTTTATTTCCAGCTCACTCATTTTGTCTCTTTTTCTGTTTCTCATCGTAAATCATTCGATCATTTATCTTTATTTCCACCACAATAAACGGAATTGACACGTGTTGATACTTCAATATTATGTTGGACAAAGACTGGCGTGGATGTTTCACGTGTAATTGATGAGTACTTGATAATAACACTTAGCGACTCAGAACATACCCTGAACTCTAGGCGATCTATCAATAAAATAAAACCGATAGTGTAGTACTTCATGTGTACACCGATAGTGTAGTACTTGATGTGTACACTGATAGTGTAGTACTTCATGTGTACACCGATAGTGTAGTACTTCATGTGTACACCGATAGTGTAGTACTTCATGTGTACACCGATAGTGTAGTACGTCATGTGTACACCGATAGTGTAGTACTTGATGTGTACACCGA
>BROG01000226.1:187500-200000 GCA_030159075.1 Atrina japonica | reverse complement strand
CTCGCAGGAATTCACGTTTCACTGCTAGTTTTTTTAAGAGATCCCGTGCACCCACATACATGCCACGCTAAGAACGTTTTCTATATTGTCCATAACAAAGGCTTTTAGTTTTGTCACGTCACTTACGCTGGAGACATTCACGGGAATGGTCTAGTCGGGCTCAACACAACAATATAATAAACAAAAACATGACAATATCTCCAAACAGCAGAAACAAACAACATATTTTTACCAATCAATATGATTCTAGTTTCAGTAACAGATAAATCAGGTGCAAAAATGACATTTCATCCTTAATCGTCTTTTCTCAATTTTGTTATGAAATTGATTTTATCTCGTTTTCATTCAGAATGTTGAGACCAAGAAAAACTAAGTGATAAAAACGTTTTCCCCGGGGAACTGACGTTTGATAGATTTGATATGAAATAAATTCTGTAATGATAATTTGAACTGATTAATCGGTAAAATCTTGAGAAGTGTCATTTTATATTATGATGTGTATGCTGTCCAATCTAATTTAACCGATGAATATGAGCCTAGTGTGAAATTGACGATCAGTTATCTTTGATGAATGTTTAAAGAGATATCATAGCTTGATTAATCCGTTCTGCAGTGTGTCATATAGAAGAATGGAGAACAAAAATTAAACATGATACACCGTGAAATAGATCAGTTGGTAACAAGAACACGATATAATGTAATAGATTCTAACTCCACAGGAAATACTAGTTCTTCCGTGACACCTGATCTCAACTCTTTATGCCTATATCCTGTGTGTGGTTAATTCGAGTTTTACATTGGAATCCATCAATTTAAAGTAATTTTATGTGATATATTGTCCCAACAAGAACACCTGAATCGGCAGGTGCGTTTATCTATCTTGTTCTAGAGCTGAATCTAAGTAACTCAACACCTGGATTTCAACAACAAAAACAAAAACAACAACAACAACAATATTAATAATAATAATAATAATAATAATAATTCTGCTTTCTAAAAGTTTTATCTATTATATTGAGTAATCTCTATTTTAGCAGAATTATACAATAACATAGTAAGCTTTCACATTACTTCGCCAAAATATAAAACGTTTTGTGTGCTGTGTTAACGTAATTTGTGTACCTTTGTTTATTTTTAACATTACTTCATGAAATGTGCAAGGTCATATGCATTTCTTTCTTTTGATAATTTGATTGGAAAAGTTGATGAATCCTTATCATTCTATCAATACATTTACCTCTGATTATTGTTGTTTGTTTTGTTTTTTGTTTTTTGCTTTTGTTAGTTTGTCAAATTGATGTTAATCATAATTATAAACTTTAGACGATTCACTACCTGACATAAAGTTTAAACTTATCATTAATGTATGTGTATATTTGTCTATGTAACTACGTTAACGTCTGATTAAGGGGGTTGGAATGTAACTTTAATAATAGGTATCAAGAACTATAACTCAGATCAGAATTTGAAAATTCTGAAAGACGCCGTACAAATTATAGGCTACATCCAATGTAAATAGAGCGTATGACAACACACAGATAATTAACGTCGCTAAAAATAAAACTCGTATTCGGTGGGATATCAAAATGTTCGCAAAACTGCGTACAGAGATATACGAAACTGCGTACAGAGGTATACGTCAGCAGTTTCGTATCAGCTGAATTGACTAAAAATATATTTACCGTCTAGTATTTCAGCTAATTTGAAGATATGTAAGTTTTTTTTTACTAGATTTCAAGATTAAAAATCCCGTTACTCCTGTGATATAGAGCGATACGATTACTTTGTTTTAGGTACATTAACAACTTGTAGCCCTTCTGTATGGTATCAAAATAATGCGACGCTAGAACAAAGTGACAATAATCATGCATTTATAAGTAAAATGTCTTACTGATACACTTAATAGTTAATGTACACGATAACGTAGTAATTTTATGATATAGAATACAAAAGAAATTGGTACATGGAGTACATGCAATGTATATCAAATGTTATCAGACTACCTGTGATCATGTAGCAACTGTCACATATAATTATCTTAACAAACTTCAGCAGATATCTTCGGATTTTAACTTAGATTGATATGTCAGTTCAATTAATGTAAATAAATCAATGATACTGTTTTAATAATACATAAATGATATCTATTTTATGTATTTCACTTGATTGTTAATGTAGATTTACCAATGATAATAAATAAATTCATAGATAAAAATTAAAAGAACAATGCGAATAATATCTCTTTCACATGGAATTCATCGTTTTGTGTCTAAGTAAGTTCTGATGACTTTCAAATCGACTAAATGCTGTTTGGCAACGGATCACGATTTCCGGAAATCATTTCAGAATGTGAAACCAGTACACGGCTGGTTAAACTCTACATTCAAGGGATTTCATCGATTCATGTATTCTGAATGTAATAAACAGTAAAGTCGAAGCTACACAGGAAATGCAGGGTTCCTGAACTTTTCTCCAATTTAAAAGCTCTTTCGCAATTTAAGGAAGTTATCTGATCAGGGATATTCATAGAAATGAAACACGATCTCACTTCTGATGTTTTCTTTTTTCTTCTAATACATGTCGCATGTGTCCCGCTGAATCTTCATGTGGGTGAAGTTCATACTGCTGTTTATCACTACGATTTCATACGTCATGTTGCACGCAGTCTTCTAAACAAAACAGTCTTACAATGACATGTCTTTTACTTCATTTTAAAATTAAAAGACAAAAGTCGAGAAGTAACATGATCTCTTGTCCCTTTTTATTCTATTTGTGCTCATTCCTTTCTCAAAAATCAACATTTATCTTTTTATCTATTAGTAAAACACGTCAGTTGATATTTGTTCACGCGTGCTATCTATTACAAACGTCAGCAGACGACCGATACAAGGATCGTCTGTTCACCAAAGGCTTACGCTCAGCTGTTCGAATTCTTTTTCAATATTAAGCATAAGCCGCGCCAGGATAAGGATAAACAGAACAGCAGGTGCGTCTAAGTTTCAAAGAGGATAGAGAACTTATATGTTTTAATCACTTATTTACTTGTTTACGTTGAACCCCGGCGAGAAGATAATTATAGCTTAATAGCGAAAATAAATGCAGTTTCTACCGCAATGATTTACACTACATCAGCAAATGCAGTATCTAAAACATCCGTTATTTCGTAGGCTACTTATGTTTATACACGTATAACACCGATTTCGCTATTTATATCAGATGTATTTACACGTAGTTCATAATTTAATTGTGTGCAAATCATATAAATGAAAACTATACTCATCCGTATACAACGCATCCTGCATTAATGGGCTAGGCAAAACATCGTGCTGCAAAGTGAATGAAGTCAAGCATGTAGCCAAATGTACCATAAAGTATATCTACAAATCTAGATTACGCAATACTTTATTGTTCAAATATTTCAAGTGCTTTCTTGTCGCACAATATTTGTCTTATCGATGGTTTTGCCATTGCTCCTGTGCACAAGCCATAGGTCAAAAGGTTTTGAAGAGGATTTATTGTTTACTTCAATTTCAATTTGACTATGGATTCTCATGTGACCGGTCGTCAGGGGATACCTACTACTCCAAGACACTTGATCCTAACTCTGAATTTTACGTTGTCTAAAGATACTTTGGTATCAGTTACTTTTTATTTCTTTCATAGAGATATGGCTTAATGACCGAATAATAAATTCGTTGAAAAAAAAGAATTTAAAACAAAAGAATGTGTTCTGGGTAAATGGGGAATTTATTGCGCAGTACACGGTCTGCTTCTTCTGTATATTTAGCTTGATGAACGCTTTGTTTTTACTATATAACCTATTTTGATATACCGTAGTAGCATTGACAATATATCAATAATCGATAAACTAAACTCTGAAAGTCACTTGACAGAATTTTCAGAAAATTCTATTTCACACCTACAACTGACGTAGATGTACTCATTACAGTACTCAAATAATAATGTCCCCGTTTTCGCGTCATATGCACACACACGTGTCAGCAATTTTGATGTAGTTAATGTACAGAAAATGGATTACCCCTTTTTGTCGTGTGAAAATATGATTAAGTCCAATATCTCTTGAGACAATGGTATCTTGTTATGCTTCCCTCGAATACGTCTCATATGCGTATGTATCAGTTTTCCAATACGCCCATGAACAAGAAAACATTGCTATCATGTGATACATATTAGTGTGTTTGTGTGTGTTATATGTACAATTTCACGTGAAAACAAACACATAAACAAATCAATCAATAACTGCTGTGAAGTTCCATAGCAATATTTTTCTTTGCAATACTTTCGTTAGAAACAGACCGCTCCTGACGGTACACAGACTTTGATTTAAGAAACAGACTGCTCACACGCTCTTAATTCGCCGGGAAATCGGGGATGCGTGGTCGAATAAAATTGCATCGTTTTCAATCTTTTAAAAGTACGATTATTTACGTTACGTAATAGTCATGCAAGTATTAGTTCTAATTTCTATGTTATAATGATGGGTATCTATCTATAAGAACACATCCCGTAATGAAAGGACATCATTATTCTTAAAACAAATAGTGGTATACCAATAAAGTTGGTAAATTTGTAGAGATATCTATGCCGAAATAATCGTATGAGAGAGAGAGAGAGAGAGAGAGAGAGAGAGAGAGAGAGAGAGAGAGAGAGAGAGAGAGAGAGAGAGAGAGAGAGAGAGAGAGAGAGACGCGTGCGCACTAGCATACATTCAAGTTACTGTCCCGCCAACGTATTTACATCGTTTTTGTATTTTACACCTTATGGCTTATACCATACTGTTCTACAAGGTCACACTATACTTTTGAGATTAACGATAATCATCGAAGAATTTACATATTAATTGCAATCACATGTTTTAGATAGCTGTGGGATTTTCCTAATAAAATACAGAATTTTAGTAGCACTGATATTAATGCTAAAGTTAATAATTTGCTTAAATGGCCAGAGAAGAAATGTTGAAATATAATTTAGGTCTCTTAATATTCCGAATATCAGATTAAAACACATCCTGACAAACTAATAAAAATAAACTATAGTCGTTCAAATAATCCTGATTGATCAAATCTAAATATGTTTTGGACTGACAGAAATATATGTTGATAGAAAATATTCAAGGTCGTTTATTAATTATAAAACCACAATTTTTCCTCTGGAAATCATATATTGATCAGTCTACAATGTCAAAAATGAATCAAACTTGATATTTCACCCATGAAAAAAATTCGGAACCCGAAAGAAAAAACCAAAATTCAAGTAAAATATTGGAGCTAAATAAAGAACACTTTGAAGTAATGTTGTCTTTACACGTTTGAAATACTAACAGTTTACATATACCACATTTTATGAAACGCATTTAGCCACACGACGACCGAAATACAAATTAGATTTTGCAATTAACTGCTTGCAGTATGAAAGGCTATTGTACTGACTGTCGAATAATGTGACATGTTACTTTGACGTGCAAGAACGTAATAAGAATTTCACAATTTGATAAATCTGGCTTGACCATAAAGGCTCGATTTTGTGTTGAACCTTAGATAAAATGTACAGGAAAATGTAATAGCTATATAAATATAAAATATAAAATGTGTAATTGAATGAGGGATACCTATATACAATACATAGATATTCTAATATACAGCTAACGACATTTAAGGCGTAATTTAACTAACAATCAATATAATGGACGTTTACTCAATTTGTATGTTTTAGAACCAGAAAAGAACTCGATGCACGTCATCGTAAAGTTTATGTAAGTAGACTAGCATGTCATAACTACATGTATTTTGATCGGACAAACAAAGTTATCTAATGGCGATGTCCTTTTACACGCTGACAGTCAATTTCAATGATTAAGGAGAAATACCGTTTCAATGTATCCGGATCACCGATCTTCCATTTGGGACTTGCGACCGCCCTGCAGACAAGAAGTAAGAGATTTAGTAGTTAAACTGGTGTAGCATTCTTATTTCTATATAAGCTATCCTTTTAAAAAATATTAGAAATAACTAAGAATTCAAAAACGTTGCTGGTTTTTTTTAATACCTAGGCACTCGAGATGGACTTGAATTCAATATTGACAAACTGTTAATTAAAAGGGGCATTGGCTAAAATTTTGTTTTCAAAACACCCCCACCCTCCCTTTTTTTTACTTCTCATATTTGTGTACAACAACTAAGAAAAAAGACACAGGCATAAAAATTCATTATTTCCTATATATTTTGTGAAAATTACTTGCCAAACCTAATTTTGGCATTTTTTCACTTGCAATTGATTAACTCAATCTTACTATTTGTATATGAACACCACACTGGACCTGACCTTATTTTCACAAAATATATAGGAATATAAGAATTTTTATGGATGTGTATTGCTCTTATTTGCTATTTTACATCAAGTTCAAGTAGTAAAAGTAGAAAAAATCAAAATATTTTATTTTGGCAAACAAAGCAAATGCGCCTTTAAACTGGCCGGATCTATACATTTGAAACACACACACACACACACACACACACACACACACACACACACACACACACACACACACCGTTAAATTTACAAATCGATAACAAAAGGTTTCAATAAAAGTGATACATATACTATAACGTTCAATAACAGTATATTTAGGTTGTGATGTTGTTTGTACATTATCCATCGTTATCAGGGAGCAATGCATCCTGTATTTTTGCACAGATTCCATGAACAATATTGGAATACTTAGACCTAGAACCATATACATTTATACTCTCAATGTCAATGCTGCTAATAGCAATTGTAGCAATAATGTGTCTTATCGGACAGTTTTCGCTTGACGGAACCAACGCTAGGTCTTCGATGACAACTGTAAGTAGTTTTAATGTTTCTTATCATGACTAAAGAGAAGTTTTCCTGGGTTGTACTAAAACGCTGTAGATAAAAGCTGAGTATGTGTGCATATTATCAACCAAGAGGAAAATGTCGTTTAATAGGAAACATAACACTTTTTTTCTGGTTTATCATTCTGA
Source organism: Atrina japonica (assembly GCA_030159075.1). Taxonomy (NCBI): domain Eukaryota; kingdom Metazoa; phylum Mollusca; class Bivalvia; order Pterioida; family Pinnidae; genus Atrina; species Atrina japonica. The sequence goes on along the minus strand of BROG01000226.1, from coordinate 192,975 downwards.
TAACTGGAATTATGTAAAATCGATGCGTACCATGTCAACACTAGCAGAATTAAACGCGACACTGAATTGCTAATGCATGTTGATAATACTTGATATACAGCTACAAAACTAACTAACTATCTATCTGTCTATCTATCTGTCTATCTATCTATCTATCTATCTAACGTTTTAACTGCGCAATGGTCCTACGCCAGTTTCTGTTTTATATACCAGGCCTGTCTTGTTGAATAATAATCTTAGTCAGTGGTGTACTTTATTGTTATTTATAGATGCCAGAGACAATCATATCGAAAGGGATTTATCACGTGACTATCACTTATTGCGCTTTTGTGTTTTATAAAAATGGACATAGGTAGACCATGGTAAAATGTACAGCAAACCAAGATATATTAATTAAGTATTTTCTCCCTCGTGATCTTCTGTTCAACAGGTTGTTTACCGGTTAGCAACACGTGTTACTGATCAATTGTAGGCATATGTACCTTTTATCTTTCGCACGGTCAATATTAATATGCTATCGCCTTGTTGTCACCGAAAAGCCTCTTGTGTATTGCTATTTATAATACAATAATGTAATATAGAACCAAGATGCGTTAATTCAATTACATACGTTCGTTGTAACCGGAAGAAGATGGCAGTCATACCATGTAAGGCGCACACTTGATTATGTAGCTACTTGGCAAAAGAGCCAAGAGACTAACGCTGCGTTCTGAATAGCAAATTTGATCATTCTTTGGTGTTACTTCGTTAAACAAAAATACCTAACCCAAGAGACCGATTCGTTTGATTTCGTTGTTATTTATTTAAATACAATTCGTTTAGTGTAGCTATTTAATGATAATAGAAATAGTCACGAAATAAAGACAAACACAGACATATATCCGTTTTCCTACCTGTACATTTACATATGTATAGAAATATACACATAATACCAACATTATAGTTTTGACTTCAAATTTAAAATAGATGTAGACTTTGGAAATCATTCAAGGCTAAAGAAAACTAAGGGTACTCTTAAATCTGTCTAAGAGTACCCATGTACGAAGATGTCTTTCTTAGCGTTTGAAGAATTAAGAATATAAATGGTGCTATCTATTTCAAATATCACTGTAGTAAATATAATACTGGATGTCTTTTTGGAAGTAATGGAAATTGTGAATCCCCTTTAATTCCAATACCAAAAATGTGTTTTTCTCGGAAATGCCAAGGAAAACGTTTTGTAATAGAATCCTGGTGTTACTCATTCTACTACCTATCTATTAGCTTTGACATAAATCTATAGATACCGGTAAATGTCTTTGAAAATACATAATACAGTATTTTTACTCTATGATTCACGTTGTTGTCCTCTATCTATCTATCTATCTATCTATCTATCTATCTATCTATCTCTATTTATCTATCTATCTATCTATCGAACATAATGTATTCAGTTGGGAATTTTCCTTGTTCTTAGTTATTCAAGAAGATCTTATGACCTGAAAAATATCAAAGTAATTGTGACATACAATAAAATTGTTGTACGGCGAGCAAGAAAGAAAACCGGTATTCAATTACCTATATCTAATGTACAAATTTACTTATGGCGATGGTGCGTAAGAAAATTGAAAAACAATATCGTATATTATCTACAACTGCTTACAGGATAAATTGGTATTAGATCAATATAGATTACAATTGAAAGGGACAACAATCCGTTATATCTGTTAGACAGAGAAAAAGCAGAAGTTGGATGTGTAAAATATGTTCCCTGGAGAAATACAAATGGAGTCGAGTGTTTGACATTTATTGGTCGTATTGTTTTTTGATGGAGGCATTTCTACACTACACCACAATCTCTGCAACGATAACTGAGATTTATGGATTCTTTGTCGTCTATTCAAACGATATCTTTGATTAAGGGGAACAAAATCAATGACAGGCGTCAAATTGTGATAAATAATGTTGATAGAGTATAATTAAAATAAAAAACAGTGGAAGGAAGATACTCTTGTTTAGGACAAATTTATTATTTTTTATTTAAAGCAGCTTAAATTAAAATATAAAAAAAGATCAGTGTTTTAACAGTTATTTGCGCACGCAGTATCAAAGATGATTTGAATAAAAAGCAACGGGTGTATTGATACAACGACGAAAATGGCATCAATATATGGAAATAGTAACTGACAGTTATTGCATTTGTGTTTTTGTTTGAATACATAAACATAATACTTAAGTTATAGATTTGCAAAACAGTCCATCAGTCAGCTGAGGTCGAATTTGAAATGAATGAATAGTTTTATTTGGAATGCAATGGTAGTTCATTACCATGTACAGAACTTACGTGATCTGGTAGATCGAACCTCGTTTCCAGATCTTAAGCGTTTGATGTCATCTTAGTCGCTTAGATAACTTAGTGAGTGCTGTTACAATCAGTTTCCTTCGTGTTGTGTTTCCTTGTGCAGATGTATGAACTTCTAAACTCTTAATTTCATACCTCACATCTCTAAGGTAACAGGAACTATAGACTCCATGTTTCTTTGGTTGTTGTTATTAAAAAGGATGAAGATCGGTCAATCCCTTGGCGAATCTACAATTTGTTCAGCTATTATCAGTTTTGTACTTTGAATTTTGAATAGTGTTTTATGCCACACTCAGTTATATGGTGGAGGCCAGTTTATAATGGTGGAGGAGAAAACCCGGGTATACTCCGGGTAAAGTGTACCCGGGAAGAGACCGCCAGCTTTCAAACTAGCAAACTTTCTCACAAAAATCAGAGTATGTTCCAGCGGGCTCGAAACTACGCTGACCTGAAGTGAAAGACTTCCTGGTTTATAACGTGATACTCCAGTCGACCACGGTAGCCCACTATTATCATTAAATGAAAATATATAGTCTACGCCAATGTCATAAGCACGCCTGTACTACCGGTAACCCATTTACCCCTAAGTATCTGAATGGTATGCTCTTATTATTCTAGGATCAGTCTATTATGGTTTATGGGGTTTAAAATAATTCAAGTTGATCTATACCACGAAGTTATAAATAGATATGACTTACAACATTACAAACTCGTGTTTGAATTGTTTGTATGACCCCATGTCTAACCACAGAACTCAGTGATAAATGAGGTTGGACAAGTCGGTAATTGAACAATTTTGTGTTAAATATTGACAAGCACCTCACAATCTCATTCTTATTAATCTAAGGTAATTATGAATTACGGTGCAACCATTTGCCCGCAGCATCGAGGAAGTACAGACTTAATAAAATAATGACAGTGAAACTCGTCCAATATTGCAGTACATTGCCAATTCGATTGTTGTTTGTTTCCATGATTTAAATGGACAAGCCAGACAAAATAACAGAAACCTTTTTTTCTTCAACTTTACTATATGTCAAAGGTCATTGACACGAAGTATTATACTAAGCATAAATGGAAGACGGTTTTAGCTCATGCATGAATTTGATACCTGGTCTTAGACTTAATACGATTGTGTGCTTATAACGGTGACCTTTATCACTGTATCAGATGTTTCGATATTAGGTATTAGTATTGGAAACAGAATCTGAGACTTAGTTTTAAGATATAATGACCGAGATATAAAGGGTCAGTTGAGTATATTACGTTCAATTCATTTACGATTGTAAAACGTGTGGACTTTGGTGATACACTTTCGATATACAATGTAATCGTTTTATGGTTATGACTTAAATAGTTTTAATTTATCTATAATGCTTTAAAGTGGTATAGCTCTTTTTCACGAAAAAAGCGTTCCTGTAACTTTAAATGGAAAGCTGATACAAATACCCGTCAAGGGCAATCAGTTACTACGATGATAATACCGTATGTGTGGGTGTATGTATCCATTTTCCGCCTAAAGTTACAGAACCATTTGTGAGGGTATATGTATCCATTTTCCGTGCAAAGTTACAGAATCGCTATCATATCGTGAAATGGTACACCCGGCATGATAAGACAATAAGAACTTTGACCATTCCTGTTCCAAGATACTCCCAATCCATAGAAACCGCTATAGGTCGGATATATCTAGGATATATTACAAGGTTACGCAAATAGCTCCAGAAGTAGTTTCCCAATAAGTACTTCGTGTTTATTCATATACAGAGATACTGACAGGCGTAAATTATATTTAATGAGGTGATACATTATCGCCCAATGAACTCCTTATCGATTTATTAATAGGTTCATATGAATGATTTATATCAACACAACTGTAATGTATTCCTCTCTGGCCTTCGATTTACAGACGCATGTATAAGGAAGTAAAAAAACAAGTAAAGGCGACACGACCGAAATACAAATCTTATTATAAAACCATCATGTAAGATAAATACATCAGAAATGAGAATTTCAAGGTTAAGGGTGAAGGCCAATTCAAATTGAAGGACATACTCAAATAATATCATCATTTTATATCACCATGTGAATTTTCATAGCTATATTGTAAGCGCTTTTCACAGAGAGGTAAACACAAAAGCGTAACCAAATTGTTCATGAAGACAGACAGACTGACAGACGTCATAGACTGTATTTGCCTCACTCTGATCAACAAATATACGAAATACCGAGAAATGAACTTTATGTTATATGCCATCTTTAAATAATCTCTGACAACACAGTTTCTCGATCAAGAAATGATCTTAGGCTTGAGATCAAATTGAAATTCTGTGTCAATATTTCTAGATGTTGTTTATTTCAGTATTGTTTATTTCGATATTTAAAAGTCATTTGCTCTTAACAACAAACTGAGTTTGAAGGATTGGTGAATAAATAAAATAAGGAAAACTCATGAAAATAACTATTGAAAGTTGCATTAAGTCTAATGTTGGTTGCAATATTGGACAAAGGATACATGATTTTGTTTTCATAGGAAATTTATGTATGGTTTACGCTCATACTAATAAAAGCAGTCGATGTCATTTGAAAGTTAGTATTCTAGGTATATTTCATTGTAGCTGCCTGGAACAATCGCGTTTTGATTGTGTCGTCAATAATTGTTCTAATTACCTTAAATACCTTATATGCACTTATAGCTCTTATCTTAATAACAAACGTAAATTACAACATATACATACAAGGACGTATCATTCACATATCATTTAAGAGACCACGAACAGTTCATTGTTAAACAAACTGGACTCAAAACCTGTAACACAACGTACATGTGCATGTAGAGAGTTAAACAAATTAAATATTAGTGTGATCCGCCCATACCTTCGGTTACGTTGCTGCTTTGAATAGATATCATCTAAATGGCTGAAAGTGACACTAAAAACATTGCTTATGTCGGCGGTTTTTTTTTTCGTTTTCATTTTTAAGTTTCAGATCAATAACAAAACGCTCAAACAAAAATACTGTATTCATATTTATGTAAATTGCTGGGTCTATATCGATTGTTTAATGTTGATATGAGTGTTCTGAACCATAAACATCCTCATATAAGTGTCCAGTATATTTTCTTTTCTACATTT
>BROG01000226.1:0-185000 GCA_030159075.1 Atrina japonica | reverse complement strand
TTTAGGTCAACATACAGTTATCATACACTTCATCTATGATGAATTTTGCTTTACGGACAAGAAATTCATGACGCATAATTGACGTTTTCTTTAAACGCTCACATCCATCAGTTTCACGAATCACAAAGTCACGATCAAATTAAAACATATTCACTTTAACTCTTGTACCCACGGCCTTATTTATCCTCCCATACATTCGTCGGCAATTATGTCATATCGATTAGGATTTCAAGTGACTATGTGAATATTTAACACAGTAATAATGAATTTATAATTAGCTCTTTACTGTGGATGTAAGTAGATATATAAAATAATTTTTGTACTTTAGCTATAATCAATTTCATCTTCAGAAAAATTCATTGATATCAAAATCACATCTTCTTTTACCAATTTTTCACGGCCTGGCTCAGTCGGTAGCGCGCTCGACTCTGGATCGTGAGGTCGTGAGTTCGGGTCTCGCCGGCGACAGGTTGGTTTCCTGTCTTTCGGATGAGACAGTAAAAACTGGAGGTCCCGTGTCACAGTAGGTGTCGGCACGTTAAAGAACTCTAACTGCTCAATGGCCGTAAGTGCCGAGCATAGGCGAAAATTTGAAGCCCTTCACCGGCATTTGGTGACGTCTCCATATGAGTGAAATATTCTTGAGTGGGACGTTAAACAACAATAAACAAACAAACAAACCAATTTTTCATAGACGTAATTTGGAGAGTTTGCCTTCAAATCATGGCATAGTTAATTAGCCTGATGTAGGTGTGCTAACTTCCCCAAGCCTCTTGGCGTCGAAGTGAGTCTACGATGTAGAACTCAAATTTAGCAACATTATCGATCGCTACTCGATGGCTAAAAAGTTGAATATTGAGACACTTGAGGCATTTTCAAAGCCTCGTAATATAGAGCATCAAGTATTCCTAATGTTGTACTCGTACTAATTCATTTTTACTTAGAATGTCCATAAAAAGAATAATAACTGAATATTGGACAAGCATGGATTTAGATAATCCAGAAGTGGTCACCGGTGTCCCGAGAAGTTTACAACCCCTGCTTAATGTTCAATTTGTTATCGGTATAATAGTCTTGTTTTCGATTACTCTGTTTAACTAAGTGAAATGTTGAGTTGCCTTTTCGTTGACGGTTGTTGAGACGTCTGTACCAATTGTGACAAGGATTCACGTATTTCATTGGACTTGACCGTGGACTCACGGCGGGTGTGAGAGGTCGACAGGGGACGCTTACTCCTCCATGACACCTGATCCCTCCTCTTGGTCTTCAGAGGTCCGTGTTTGTTTATTTTTACCGGATTTGTATCTATGTCCTGGACATACTATTGATTTATACTTTGGTATCTGAGCTTTTTTTATATTATCCTAATTTACAGATATTGAATATTATAAACATAATACCAAAGTTATAATGCTCAAGACTATTGTTTCTGTCAATTAGACTTCATCGGTTGAGCTCCAATTTCATATAGATTTTCAAAAAGGAAGGTGGTACAATACAAGGCCAAATGATAAATAAAAATGCATAGTCAAATCCGTCTAAGAGAAACCACTGTAAAAAGAGGACTATCTTAGCTTTCGAATAATTTAGAATTTAAATTGTGTTATCAGTGCCAAAATTTACTTTAGCATAAGATTACAGGCTGGTACCGAAACACCAGGTAGTAGGTTTATGTTTTCCCTCGGGGACTCAAACGGTCCACTAGCAGCGGAATCGTCCTAGTGGTTATAAATATCATAACCATAACACCAAAGTGATAATGAGCGATATGTGTATACGTAGCATTGTTTTCTCGCGGACATTCGATACATTTGCATTCGGAAATGTTCCTATCTCATCGAGACTGTTGTTTTTCTCTATCGATATTAGAGTTTGAAGGTACCATATAATAAAAAGAAGACAAATAAAAACAAGCCAGAGTGCCGTATATATGTCTAACTATATCATGATAACTTTGTGGTTCATAATGTCTGTTTTTTCATGCTACTGTTAAGCTATCAGTTCTCACAGTCGTAGTTCGGTCTGGAATGTTTCTATTTTAATTCACTTCGTATCCAGATGTTAAGTTACATAACAATAAAACAACCTTTAGATTCTGTACAGATCCGCTCAAGGTGGTTTGTAAAACAAAACAGAGAGGAAGGTCAACGTTCTTGTGCTGTGTGTATATAAATATAGAACTATTATTGTTAATGACGTCATTTCTATAATCAGGCGCTGATGCATTAAGGTTATTTCGGTTGCGGAAGTCCGGATAATACAACACATCCTTTTCTTGCGTAAGTCAATGCTTTCTGAACCGGTAAACCATGCATGCTGCGCTATCAAAAGGCGTATCTACACCTTTATAGTAGAGCGTGGCAAATTATTAATAATATATGTACATGTTTTGTTGCAAAAAGTTCCAAAGACATTATACTTTGCAAAACATAATTCAAAATAAAAAATAGATGCAACCGCAGTGCTTCTCGATAGGAAAGATACATGAACTTTGAAAAAATACGGAACTCTGGAAAATCCTGAGATGAGATCACGTGTCATGGAAGAGTACCTTCACTCTGTCGACTGACCACACTCCAATCAAATACTAATATATTAGGGTAATATCATGATCCAAATTCGGATCGATTCAGCGACAACTGTCGAAAAAAATATGCTTGACAAAATACAATAAAAAATACTAAATTTGTCGAACATCTCTTTTAAGTTGTATGCCGCCTATGTGCTTTTGAAACAAAAAAAACTAAACTAAACATGCACACATCCGCTCACTCATTTTAGTTAGTTGATTTTTCAAACATTAGTTTACTCTGGTTCTCCCTGGTGAACTTCTAGTTGCTAAGCAAACATTTTGATAAGTGTTGAAACTCAATTTACACGTAAAGTATGCCGAAATTTCAAAGATTGAATTTTTAAAATTGTTTCCATTTTGTTGTTTTCGTTTGATCATTCTCCTTTAGAAAGTATCTTTACTTTTGCCACATAACGTAATAATTGTTAATTTTGATTTTCTTAATTATTTTTAAATCATTCATCTATATATTTCATGATTCTTACTTTCGTTTTAGTATCCACTATTAATCTTGCGTGTGTATATTTACTTTAAAAGGGAATCAGCTGTGTTTACCCCTCAAAAGTTATTTCGATTTTGTCTATTTTTACTACTTGTACTTGATGTACAACAAAATGATAAGAGCTATACACAGGCATACAAATCTTATACCCCTACATATATGATAAGGGGAGATCCAGAGCGATATAATAGTACGACAGTTTTTCAGTTGCAAATGAAAAAGTGCCGAGCCTGGGTTTCTGAAGCAATTTTTACAAAATATATAGGAATTTAGGAAGTTTTATTGTATTTCAATCTATGTAGTAAAAAGGGCAAATTCTTATTTAAAAAAAATAAAACACAGCTAATGCCCTCTGGAATTAATTATTCAACTCTCTGTTGAATGGCAAGAAATCACGTCCGAGCACCGGAGCAAAGTAGATAAATGTTGTCCTGTTTTGTTTTTGTTTCGTTTTTTTTTCTAAATCCAAGGAGGCAACTTGTTGATATAAGGTTCCATATAGTCTGTACTTAATTTTTAGTTGTCCGTCTACGTCGCCCCTCCCCCTTTCTTAGGAAGAAATATATAACATCGGCAATAAGGTTTTCAGAAAAAAAGATGTGCAAAGAAACTTGAAAAGCAGGAATCAAATTGATAGTATAGATCAAACAAACAAAACCAACCTATATTTGTTGCTGAAACTATGTTTCATGTACAGATATTTAATATGAGGAAGCATGTTATGAATAGTTGTTAATAAAACAAAATATATTCAGAAGTCGCACGCCCTAGTCAAACGCTTTATGGGAGGAGTTTTTATTTTCAGTATCGCCAAATTTGTTCACAATCGATACAAATTTCGACGTTCGATATGCTGCAATGATGCTGGATATTGCGTAATCGCCGTTTGTGAGATATTACATAAGTTCATCACAAATAATTCGCGATCATTTTTGGCATACTAAGCTCACCATGGGATTACAAACCCAGCATGGTAAGTGTGAACATTGTAAAATGATGCTATACTGTATACATCATGATTATATTTCATCATTCGTTTTATCTGTGTGGCCGGTTGTTTCGACAAAAATGAGAGTTGTTTTAACTAATAATCAAACTACACCACATGTTCTTAATGAAAGAGTTCCCGTTCTACGTGTTGTGTAATTAATTTTCCCTGGATCGTTTCAGACGAGTTGGAAATATTTTATGTACGCGTACGAATTGGATCAAGATGTTGGCTTTATGTACAGTCTAAGTGATGTATAAATACTGTCAATGTGACATAAATACTGTTATTCAACAGGTTCATGCTCAACAGGTCGTAACCACTATTAAGATACAATGTGAAACAGCATCCCCCTGAACAGAATAATTGCAGAACTTGAGAACTCGCTAATCGGATTAACAACTTGTGACACTATAAAACCTTTAACGCCCACGTTTTCTGTTGACAGATTAGAGTGCTTCGAATGCATCAGCCGCTCGTGCGTCAGCACGTGCATCAGGGCACTTGTTGCGCTGACAGTGATGTATTTGTCATTCCAAGGAGTTCGCTTTTGCAATGAATAAATTGTAGTGACGAAATCCCAGAGTTGGAATTTAGGGATGATTATGAATTTTGATTTTTAGTTAAGACAAAAATAGTTACCTGCCTTGCGCAATTCAATTGTTTCTTGAGAGACAAACTAACGTTTTAAAGGGTGAAACTGTAACAAAAGACAAAACAGAAAATACGAATACATAACAGATAAATCACATAGATAGTTTTAACTGTTAGGTTGACAAATGCTACTAGTATTGCTACTATTACTACTTCTGTTGCTACTACAACAACAACTACTACTACTTCTTCTACTAATGCTGCAACTACTACCACCACACTACTGCTGCTGCTGCAACTACTACCACCACCACCACCACACTACTGCTGCTGCTGCAACTACTACTATCACCACCACCACTACTACTAATACTACTACTAATAATAATAATAAATTGACGACAGCAAAACTTACTAAGACATTAAAATGTGAATAAACATGTTTAAGAATGTATAAAATTATAATGCCAGTGTTGATGTAAAAAATAACTGAATATCAATTTAAACCAATAATCATTATTAACCCAATATTAATGAAAAAAACTGGTGAAAATGATAATGGTTGTATAAAAATATATCATGAAGGTGCTGACTTTCATATCTGAGATGAGAGCTAACTATGACATAACATACGTTAATCACAGAACTCGCACTCCGAGAACAGTTTATTAAGTGTTTCATTATTCATTGTACATTCAGTACAATTAAATAAAAACTCGTGTGTATATGTTTGCGTCATATCTTTCAATTTTTCACGTGATGTTTAGAAATTTATGAAAAGTGGGTCAGTAAGCTGACCCTTAGACGATGGAGAGACAATGTGCAGCCGTTATATTATCAAATCTCGGGTCTCAGGCAGACAGTAACGTATACATGAGCTCAATTAGATATCACTAAACATGTTTCACTGTCTGACTTCGGAGTACATATTTTTTCACTTATTCTTGTTTTAAACCACTTTTTTTATGGAATACCGAATTTCTAACTAAATATGGGAAGACATTTCATTACGAGATGTTATATTGCCAGTTCTGCGATGAAAGCAGTAAAATAAGATTTTATTATCAGCGAGATAAAAAGTACAAAGCAAAAAGTAAAACAACTCTCTATTTCCATTGTCCGCCCGATATGGATGTTTACTTTACAGAGACTGCTTGATTGTCTTCTGTAAAATCTGCATCGCCTGGATGTTTTATAAAGTAGTAAAACAAAGGCAATTATGTCATTTTGGTTAAACATCTCTACAAATGCGATGCTCGAGTGAGTCAGGGCAGAATTGAGGATTGGTAAATAAAGATGCTAATATAAGTTTCGCCTTATGCAGTAAATGGATAATAGATTAGGGAATTATCGGGATTGGTTTACTTACCCAGTTATAATGTGATACAGAAGGACTCTAAAATGCCAGAGTTAATATTGATACGAATATCTACTTATCTCTCTGAGAACTCCCGTCACGACAAAAAAAGCCAGGAAGAAACAGATACTCTATAACAAGTGATACGATTAAGTATAATACAATCGTACCAGTGTGGATGGAGGTTTAATTTGGATATAGGCAGTGTCATTCTGTTAAGAATGAGTATATAGTAAGTTCGGATTTTTAATTGGTTTCACTCTCTTCTATCTTTGGATTGAAAGACAAGAAGAGGATATACAAATTTCGTTGTGGAAATATTAATGGCTGTAAATCAAACTGAAGCGCATCTCATTGCGTGATAATTCGCAAACAATGTCAATGGAGCGGATACCATTTATTTTGAATTTTGTTTGTGATTCGGAAGGAAAAGGTGAATTATATTTATTCATAGCGTATAATAGTGAAATGATTTTATATTTGATAGTCCAAGTAGGTTGTTATACTCTCTCTCTCTCTCTCTCTCTCTCTCTCTCTCTCTCTCTCTCTCTCTCTCTCTCTCTCTCTCTCTCTCTCTCTCTCTCTCTCTCTCTCTCTCTCTGTAGGAATGTGTCTACCATGATGACGTTCAACATAATTTTAAGTACTTGTATTCTTATATAACAAATTAACATAATTACATGCATACATACATACATATGCATGCATGCATGCATACATACATACATACATACATACATACATACCTACCTACCTACCTACCTACCTACATACATACAAGGATAGCTATATTAAAGAATAGATGAAAGAATGGATACCTGGTCATTTTAATAATAGATTAAATGTTCTTTATATCCACAGCAATCCCCACTTTAACCTATTTACTCAGCATTCCCCGAAGGACTATTAGGGGCCACGCTTTTATCTGTACGTTATTGAATAATTAATTACTGTTATGATTCTTGGTTAGTCATGGGAAATGCATAATAAATACATGTACACATGTTTTGATGATTTTGAAATATTCAGACACACATCGACTCATCCGTTGTACAAAATATACTACGAAATTTACAACTGATGTCAATCAGTGCGGATGATGCAGTGATCGACAGACTCATTCGATCGATTTCAATTTCTTTATTTACTCATGTATTTATCTAACACAGTACGTAAACGTGAAAATTAAGTTCCTGGGGGAAGATTACGGCTAAAGTATGACGAGAGCAATCAATTACATGTGTTTTGTGTAATAGTTAGATTCATACATTAACAAGTTTTGTTGTTTTATTGACATGAATAGGAAGGGGTGATTAATTGTTCCCTAATTAATAAGTTGATCAACATCTCTATCTGAAGTATTTATGTGTGTGGTTTTTTTTTTATTTTAATAAAACTCCAATATTGTCTATGACAAATACACTCGGTGCTCGCAGACATTTAAACTTCACGTAGTGATTCTTTGATAGAGCACCGGCTGTCCCGCAAGCGAAAGGACCTAGGTTCGAATACTGGTACAGGTTGAAATAAAAATTGAATTGGGATCTACATCATCGTTGTAAAACCACGGTGCGAAACCGCTATGCTCTTTCCCAGGAACGAGCATAGCGATTACTGACCATTCTTTTACGACGATGGATCTAAATGTACCTTGCCCTTTTCTAAAAAAATAATGATTGCCCGATTTTTAAGGACTCGACAAACCTATCTAATCAGTTATCATCTGTATGAGAACCAATACATCATACTATGGTAGGTCGAACGTAGCACAATCTGGAACTCTTGTTTTGGTACTGTATCTAAAGGGGTATCAGCTGTGTTTAACTAAAATTATTTCGATTTTTTATCTACGTTTACTAGTTGTAAATGATGTAGAGTAACAATTAAGCTATACACTTTTGTGAAAGTAAGGTTAGGTCCAGTTTGGTATACAAGTAGATGTACAAATAATAGGTCGAATTAATCAGTTGCAAGTGAAAAAATACCAGACCTGGGTTTGTCAAGCACTTTGTTTTTTACAAAATATAGAAATTTTAGAATTTTTATACGCGTGTATTTTTTTTTTTTTTGGGGGGGGGGTATTGTTTATCATTGAAGTAGCAAAAAGAAAAAGAAACACAGCTTATGTCTCCTGTACCCAAAAGTTATGAATTCTCCATACAAATGATGTCACTGTGGACTGAAAATGAACTGATTGAACCTGAAGTAGACGAAAGAATTACGTCATCAGACAGAAATGTACACATGTTTGTCTTTGTATTTCGAATAACAAAAATTCATCTGACGGTAAATGAAATGATTGGTATGCTGTTTATTTTCTTTGATGATGTAATGGATTTAACTACATGTTGAATATATAAACATACATGTTAAACATGTGTGATCCTTTTACTTTATTACTAAGATCCATCCATTTGTTTTCTCCCAAGCAACTATATGTAGATGAAGCACCAAACATTTGAAACTATGACTCTTAACTATATTGCGATGAGGAAGTTCACGAATGATGTTTTCGTGTGTTTGAAAAATGAGAACCATTATAGCCCGAGAGCTGTATCGCACACAGAAATTTAAAAGAACCATAACTCTGTCATACATTGCCGAATGTTCCACATAATCGAGTCATTTTAGATCTCGTTGATGTTAAGGAACAAACGAAATTTAGTTAAACTCATCGACCTCTGAAAAACGATGAACTCTTCTGTAATTCATTTATTTAGATCATCTAATTGACGGAAACCAGAATCTGGCGAAAACATAAATAGACGGACGAAATGTTACGCCCCCGACACAGGAGGCCAAAAGTATGTCGATAAAATACAGTCTAGTATAAGCATGCGTCTATATCTTATCTATTATGTATAATTCAGATTATATATGATAAATATGATATAAATTACATATATAATAAATATAATATATAGACATATTCTTACACTAGATTTCATTTTATTGACATAGTTTCGGCATCCTGTGGTCCCCGATATTCGATTTCAACGCGGTGCACAGAAAATAAAAGTAACCTAAAATATAATGCCCTACTTTTTTGATGGAACGTTTATGGCTGAATTTCCCCTGTTAATTATGAAGATAAAAACATATCTATCTCTCTGCTATTAATCAGCCAATTTGGCACGTGACAATAAAGTGAAATCGACACGAAATTGATGATAGATATAAATCATTCGAAACGTACACGTTTACGTAACTTGCATACTATGCAACTTGTATATTTACAGTTATCTAGCCATAGTATCTCTTTAATTTCGGCTACATATCAGTTTGGCACACGTGCCACACATTTTTCTATCAAGGGTTCGCGGTCTTATCGTCAATTTGAGGAAAAATGATACTGCGAACATACAAAACCACTACAATGTCGATTTCATCTAACACGTGTACATCACGATAATCATTTTCACTGTGTTTGAAAGACACCATTGGTTTAACAGACACTCCCTTAAATAATCACGGATTACATTACAAACTAAGGCTGCGATTATTGACGAATTTTTTTTTTTCGATGAAAAAGTTTTTGGAAAAATAATTATAGTAATAAAAACATAAATTACGTCTGAATTGAATTGATATTGTTTTAGAAATTGTTTTCAGCATTATAAAAATTGAATAATTTCTTAAACAGCAGTGTTTTGTTCACGACCGGGAAGTGTTTATCATTTGTTTTTTTTGTTTTTTTTTTTTTTTTAAATCTCCAAATAATATGATCTAATTATAACTGTGTATAGGTCTCTCATATTATCGGTTTACGTAATATGTGTAAAGTAGATGAATGATACACGAGGCAGCACTGTTCCTCGATACACGAAACTTACACAACAAAATTACCACATGATAATTATTTTCGACCTCTATTTCCATAAAAGAAAATATCCACGTATTGTCATCGGTGATAATGTGCCACTTGCTTCGTTTTGTTTTCTTTTATGAGGTTTTATTCCACATTCCAGCTACATAGTGGCTGTTAATTTTGAATGGTGGGGAAGAAAACCGATTACAATATACCCAGAGGAGACCACTGTTCTTCCGGAAATAAACTGGCTACATTTCTCACAAATTCGGTTTAGGTCCCAGCGGGGCTGTGGCTGTGCACGAACCCGCTCTGTCAAGAGGTGAGAGGCAGTGCGATGATTATACCACTCGGCCACGGACCAAACCCCCCCTCCTCTTCGTCACTCGATGCATCGGCCATTTTCTTCGTGACATATCTTATATGAAAGGAAACATAGTATTGCGTTTATACATCAAATCATTGAACTGAAAACCACCCTTATTCTGATGATATTGTTTCCGTAAACAATTACATGTTTCTTGCTGTCTAGCAAGTCAAAAGATAACATAAGCGCCATCTGAACCAAGGCCTTTTTGAAAAAAAGCAATTCGACTATTTACTGACTTACTATTACTTCATTAATTGTCGAGGTGAATATGTAACAGTAATTGCACTTCATGTTATTAGATGTATTTTGCATATTGTAAAATCAATAAGCTGTAACCATGCGATAAATAAACGAATATCAATCAAAACAATATGTGATATATTACTGGGTTTTCTTGGCTGTTAGATCAATCAAACAGTAGTAACGTTTTGCAAACGAAGTGAAAAGCATTATTTGATTTTGGAATGAGGAAATAAATGTGAACAATTCTCTTTGATCTGATTTTACCAATAAAAGGCTTACATTCAGATTTTTTTACTGCAAAAAAAAAAAAGAAAAAAAAAGAAAACAACTCCTGTATTATGGGGGAAAATACAACAAAAATCCCTACTGCATTTTGAGATTTATTTTTTGGAGTAAGCCGAGTACTTTAGAATGATACAGGATCGACGCAGATAAGTTCCTGTTCTTTAATATATTTTATTTCCTTTTTTATCTTAAGAGTGCGTTGGTTAAGTAGACACAGCGAGAAGAGAATGCTTCATTTTTTGTGATCTTTGATGATTTTGTATTATTGGTGAAGTCTTTACAACATGATAGTCATGTGTTTTTATGTCAGTTTTGCTGCCTTCCCATTTGGCGTCTGTACCGACGTGAACCCCAGAAAAATATCATTCCAATCTTGTCTTCGATCTTTCCGTGTTCTTTGAATGTGAAAATCTATAGTGCTCATCTGGTAGTTTGTAATGTGATAAGTTTGAACATATTTATCTCTTTATCTCGTAATCTAGCAGGTGAATATCAATATATATATATATATATATATATATATATATATATATATATATATATATACCGTATTCGACCCATTAAGCGCCCACGGCACTAGGAAATTCGGGAAAAAAGGGTGGGTGCTTAATATGACCATTATTACGTAAGCGTATTAGGGCTACCTTAATTTTTATTTCTCGTTTTGCCAACAAACTAGAAAAAGAGTTGGAAATTCCAAGAAAAAAGTTGTTGGAAATTCCAAGAAAAAAGTTGGAAAAGCCATTTTTTAAGTTGACAAACCGAGAAAAAAAGTTGGAAAAGACAAGAAAAAGGTTGGCAAAACGAGAAATGAAGAATAAGGTGGCCCTAATACGCTTCCGTATATTGTTAATTGTCAATTGACGTAAAATAGTTAATTTTGATAAGGCACAGTAGTAAAGTTGTTGTATTTATTACCGAGACACCTATCGACATTCTTCTGTTACTGGGGGCTACAGATAAATTGTTACATACGGTTTTTCTTGTCCACATCTTTTTGTCAACCAGCTGGAAAATATCCTCGATGTAAAAAGGGAAGGGGCGCTTACAGGGACATGGGCGCTTGATGGGTCGAATACGGTTTATATATAAAATCTTATTTACTTTTTAATAAACTCCCCACCCTTCCTTCTAAAGCGGCAGACGGACTGGATTTGATAGTGGTTGAACTGGTAGTTTTGAATAAACACACACACACACACACACACACACACACACTATGAATAAAAAATGTTATCCTTATCAGTTACTTCATTTCTGTCACCCAGAAATAAACAGCTGTACCCATCCCCCGTATTTTAATTGTTTCCTCTATAATACAAAGGATTTGCAGTTATATATTTTAAGAGGATAAATAGAATTGCAAATGTACCCAGAGCAAAAAAAATATCTTCCATCTGCGAATAAACTGGCAAACTTTCTCAAATAGCGGCTAAGAAAAGCATTTGATTTATGAAATATTTATTCTGGTGTTGTATGCATTGCGGAAAATCCGTCTGAATATTTTATCGCAACAGCTGTAGCATTGGCACATGAAAAACTAAAGCACCGAAAAGTGAAAAACAATGTTCAAGCTACAAAACGTGTTTATTGTGCATGGAGGCCTAACCGAGATATGACCTTTTCTATACTTAATTGAACTTTTGAGCAGTCAAGACGAGATATATTTGATATAAATCGCCTTATAATACTGCATTATTAGTGGGTATAAGTATTTCTAATGATGCTAGGAGAGCTGCAATTTATCATCCGATCAATTTATCGCTACTTGAAATACAATCTCCAAATTTTCATTTCGTATCGTAAATACTTACAGGATGGTTAGTTATTGCATACCTTTAGGCTCACCTGGGGGCTATAATCACCGTTTATTTATGCTCGAGCATCGAAGATCATTTGATAATTAAGTCATTTTTAAATTGCATTCACACGCCATGTATATTCAAAGTTTGCAACATGGTCCAGTGCACTTACTATGACAAATTCAATTCACAATTTTCCATCTATTTTCACGCACATCAATAATCGCGCATTTCGGGTTCCTGTTCCCGATATTCTTCGATATTTTGCTATTTCCAGTGGTTACTTTTAAAAGTAGCCAAATTCAACCATCAATAATGGATACAAGTATGTAAATGATCAAAAGCGTTTTTATTTTTTGTTTGCACATAGGCTACACTTGTTGTGCAAGAACTCTTTCAGTGCGCTAAAAATGGTGTCTTGAGAATACTGTTCTTTGTGTGCAAATCGACCTCTATATAAAGACCACCTCCCTATAACGACTGGTTTTGTTGTGTCCCTAAGGGGGATCTTTATATATAAGTTTTACTGTATGATAAAGACCCGTAAGTTGTGGAAAAATAGAGCATGGTAAATTGATCCGTTCATTGATAAACGATCGAGTAAATCCGTACATATTCATTCATAACATACCTACCTACCAATATTCCGAGTTTGTTATTGTTGATTTTACACAGTGTGATCCGACTTCATTGTATCACAACTCTTTGGAATCAATTAGTATATATCGTTCATTTATTGCAGTAAAACATTTTAAAGAAATTTCTTAAAACCATTTTTTTGTCTCTATAGAGTGGCGATATGGGGTCAGAAAAGCATTCTCTTACACAGAGTTGTCGGCCCTTGCACTCTCGACCAAGCTCTGTCATCGTCTGAAAAGCAGTCCCAAAACACGTGTTCATGTAACCATATAATGAATATCAATACCAAATTACTCAGAGTAAGGATGCTTTTCATAAAAAATATAGTCCCTATAATTTTAGCCATTTTTAAAAAATATTTTCGCCTCAAAATGGTGGTCTTGTTTTATTCTAAAAAGCAAATAGCTTATTAAGATCAAAATCTATAGCAGATTTATATGTTTTCCAAGAAATTGGTCGAGAGTGCAAGGACCGACAATCTGTGTAAGAGATTGCTTTTCTGACCTCTGTGTATTAATGGCTGTAGACAGTTTGATATTGCATTCGTTACAAATGCACGTGCGTTGATTAACTGGCTACCCGATTCCACATACAAGTGCATTTTAGACAAAGGTAACATCAGATATCTATTTTAACCGACGTGTTGGTATGAATTATATTGAAAAAAGTTGAATATACAATAAACAATAATATTTTATGCAATAAATGTTGATGAGTACAACTCAGTTTTTAAGTAATCGGGGTGTAGTACGGGGTGTAGTACACTTACGTCAGGGGTCCTAGTGATCGATCGGGCAGAGCATTGCGTATATCTCTAGGCAGGGCGGGTTGGAGTCCTGCTGGAACCGAAGCTGATTTTGTTAGAAAGTTTTCAAATATATTTGCGCTATACCAGTGGTCTCTTCCGGGATACATTGTAACCAGGTTGTCTCTTTCCGGGTACATTGTAACCACATTGTCTCTTCCACCATTAAAAATTGTTGCAACCGTTGAACTAAAATATTCTTGAGTCTGATGTTAAACACCATATAAACATGCAATAATTTACAACTGTACAAGAAGATGCTATAGAGAAACAGTGACCGTCCAGTTTTTTCTCACGACTTACTTTACCTCTATACGATCTGTACATAGCAAGATTTAATGTTGAGTAACTGATTTCGTATTTATACGACCGTTTCAACAAAACCTTTGGATAAATCCTTAGCTGTATCTGATAAATTTCAACCCTGCAATGGAATTTGCCTGCCGTTTTTTTAGTATGGCGTATATGTCAAATGTGCTTGTAAAACGCTTGTATCAGCGAGGAAAATGTGAATCAGAAATTTATGTTTATGTCAAAATGAATGCAATGCCCTACTGCTGTCAAAAGTGAAATTGATTTTGTTTTCTTCTTTGATTTCAACACGCTCCAATAGAACTTTACAAATGCGTTTATACGATATTAAAGAGATCGCATTAGAATTCGAGCAAATCGATAACCCCGATATATCGATTTAAACATTTAACATCCATATCACCGCGAGGGATATATGCAATTTTCTGGGTAATTATATTTGAATTATTGCGTGTTTTACCGTTTCTCGTGTTAATATACCTCAGTGTTGAACACGGCTTTCACCTTTTAAACATGGTAATTATCATGAATAATAGATTGATAACAACGGTTTGCTTAAGAGTTAGGAATATTTCTACGCGGAGAAAAATCTCTAATTTATTACTTATATTATGTGTTCAAGCAGCTATTCACGGATTTGAAATGTTAGTGATTCGTGTAAAAACCAATGTATATATAAGTGCCAAAGATGTTTTTCGTGTTAAACATTTTACAGATTTAATTTGCTCTTAATTCGTGAGAATTATGGGATATGCACGGGTAAGTAAACATGCTTAGAATTAGCAGTAAATGTACCATATTTATACTAAAACCAAGCCACTAATGAGGTGGAAAGGGGAAATGTACTTGTGTAGTTTGTACTGAACAATAACGGATATATAAGTCTGTATGTATTCAACGTAATTATTCTATAGTGCTTATAATTAAATTCACTTTCTTTTCCCTTCAACTCAGTATAAAGGGACTTCGATATAGACAGACACGTGATATAGCTTAAGCCGAAGAGTTTTACTGTAATCAGAGATATACGTGTTATATGTCTCAGCTGTAGTGAAATTGATTTTTATGTATTTATGTTGAAATCTATTATAGAAGGTTCTAGGAAAATGTGAGAATACCAGAACTTTACTTTTACACATCGCAGGCGAAGTGACTAAGTGAAGACATGAGTTTTAAGACATATAGCTATTTAAACTGTTCACACTTTAATAATGTTCAGGATACGGGTGACTTTAAATGCATCTAGATGTTCGTCATTTCTGACACTTATAGAAACTGACACTTAACAGTATGTTATGCTCTATAAATAATTGTTGGGTGTGGAAATAAAGTGTATGGAAACACTACATTGAAGCGCCAGTAATGCATGCGAATGGATGCAGATTTGAAAAGTTATTATGGGTTACACATTAACAACGTGTTTTTCTCTAACTTGTAAAAACTGTTATTATATTCTGCAGATGAAGATTTCACTAAAAATCTAGAATATCAATTATCTTTATTATTATTATTTTAAGATTATGACTCAAAATTGTTTTTGAGGTTTTTTTTATAATTTTGGCGTTTTGATAAAATTCATAAGATATTAAGAATCAGCTACCGTTTTGAGTTTCGAGATTCTTAAGAACGTTACCGCTAACAATGTATCACTTTAGCCGAGCGGTCTCGGGATCTCTGGGATGTTTTAATGTGGTTAAAAATACTGGAACTTTGAGGCTAAAAAATCTGAACATAGAAAAAAAACTAAAAACCTTAAATAGCTCGATGTTTTGACAAAAAATCAATAGTTTTAAAAACTCGAGATTAGGGATATTTGATATGTCATATTCCTTGATAAAAAAAAAAATCTAAAAAAAAATCAAAACGGTAATAGGTGATAAATTCGTTCCTATTTTTTCATTTCTTGTAATTTCAATTTATTAAAATTCAGAATGCAAAACTTTTTTTGTTGTTCAATTATGGTACCACTTACTGCCATGAATTTATTTTCGATTGCGTTTATAGACTTGATGTCAGACGCTGTCATTTAGGTAACGAAACTGTCATATTCTTAATGAGAGCTTCAGCACCTTTGATATCACCTAACGCTCATCTCGGTACCGTACACCCAGATCCGGATAAGACCAGTCGTTATAGTCCGCGAATAATACATAGGTAAACCTATGGAGAGGGCGAAGGCATTCATCAAGAGTTTTACATGTTCAGTTAATCTCCTTTGGGCATTCCGTCGTGTTGCTCCCGGCCGGGCAACACGACAGAATCACCAAAAGGATTAATATTCAGTGTTTTTTGTCACGTAAATGTCCCGGTCATTCACTCATTGTTTTAAATAAAATATTGAGTGGCTGACTGTTTCCTTGATGCTAACACTTAGATAGAATCTATGTGGTATTTAAATGCACAAACATGTTTTTATTCTATATATTTTTCTCTATCCCAGCTTATCCACCATTTCGTGCAGTTCACATTACCAGAATAATGGAGGCGCTTCGTGGTCGGGTTCGATGTACAACCCTAGTCGTTATGACCTAGTCTCGGTCTACAAAACGTTTCTTAGTGTGGTAGTTTATTATTTCGTTTGTAATGCGCTTTTAAGTAATGACTTTGCATTTCCGACATTTTGTTTATGTCACGCGAAAATTCCCGATGTGAGCAAAATTTTTACCATTAGTAGTACAGGTCCCCGGATGTAGTAGGAATAAAAAATGTGAGCTTCTCTACATATATGAGGGCGTCGCCCTCTGTAAGTGTTCAGTATTGCCGCAGATTTAGCATCATATCAGTGTATCACGTCCGTAACGTATATTTTATGTGGAACGGACCAGTGCTATGAGTGCTGGTGTAAATCTATTATCAGATAGTTACGCGTCTCATCGATAAAATCCGTCTCGTACACCGAGTCAGTTCTTGTAGGCAATATAGAAAGGTTAACATAAAACAACAACGTAAACTAATCATTCAACACTAAATCAATTTTATTACAACCTAAATATCCTTCACCCAATATTTATCCCTTCCGTAACGTACGCTCGTTGTCCCGCACTCAGAAATGAGTGTTTTTGTAGACATATCAGCAACACAATATTCATCAGAAATGTACACCAAATCAATACTTAACCCTGCGTTATTATAAATCAATGCATCTCTATCGTCAGTTATTGCGTATACATCTAATAACGTCAGTGATACTTTCGAAACCTGATCAAGTAGAAAAAGTCGGGTTTGCAGTACAACGAATATTCTCCACACCAAATGAAGACAATAAAATATCCCAATGACTATATTTTAATAAATGTTGTTTGTTAAACTTAAAGTAACTATCCATTATCATAAATTTAATCAGGACCGTCACAATAAATCAATAGATTTTTTCACTCAGTCAGTGTTTCATTTAGTAAATACTAATTTTTCATTTAAGGATAATCATAAATTAAATTAGAACCACGCATTTCCCTAAATCAATGCACTACTCCCAACAGATATTGCAAAATAACCATTATGAACGTGTTAAAAGATTAACATGGGTTTAATCAGAACCTTGCACGTAAATCTCAACGTTATGCAGGTGATCCGTATTTTACAATTAACATAATCATTACATTCTTGAACATGATCATAAACTAAATCAGAATCATATGACTAAATCAATGCAATATCTGGCAGAGTACATTTATCCAAAACGGAACCAAAGAACCTATAACAAATCAGTGATGTGTAGTAATGTCTCATTAAGGAAACCGTTACACGCAATATTTATTTGAAGAGAATAACTGAATCTACACAACGGTTTGATGCAAGACAGGCAGCATTATAAATCTAATCAAGCATTCAGTTAAAGGGCCCAAGGGAATCATTGCTTTACAGTGGAATAATTACATCATCTTGCGCCGCGGCAGTACTGTGGAAACCTCACACTATGTTTTTCCATCCGTTTTCTGAATTTTGATTTGTTTTGTTACCCTAAGCGATATAATAAAACCTGAATGTCTGAGGTAACACAATTTAGGTAGGTAGATAAATAGATAAAAAGGTAGATATATAGATGGATTGGTTCATTAATAGATAGAAAGGTACATAGATATATAGTGTGAATTTGCAACATTAATAGATTGACATTTACGTAATATCAATTAATACACTACAGTTATGTGTAAAATTATTTTTTCTATATGAAAACAGATTCCCAGACCTTATATTAGGAATCAGGCCAGGGCCAATGGGCGACATTCTCCCTCAAATTGGAAAAACACTACTGTGTTGTAAATGTTTTAAATATGAAAAGACACTTCTGTTTAGCTGCATGTTCATTTTTTAAATGAGTATCATTAGTACATAATATTTGACATTACAATATTACTTTTTTTTACATTTTGATTTTCTCTTCATCTGAAAATCATCTTGAAAATGTACCATTCAAAAAACCAGTTTCCATTTGGAAAAAAGTAACCATTTAATGTTAGGAACTATGCCTTTGAACAACCTCAATCAGAGAAAATTGAACGGATGGAAAATAGAAGAAGAAGAAAAATAACGAAAGAAACAATGATGATGTATTGTCTGTTTTAATGTACGTCAGTTGTTTTCAGTGATCAGCTATAACTTTTATCTTTAAGTGGATACACATTATATTTTGACAAAACACAATTATTCTATATCCATGAATCAGATACTGATTAAGTCACAAGACATTCTGACCGGACGCGAGGATTACATCCACAAATCAAAACCACAACAAACAGAATATCACAAGTGTTCCTTTGTTCTGTTGAAAGTTTTTAGATAGTTTGAAGTTCCACTTTCTCTCATCTAACACTTGATGCAGTTATGCCCCCTTTTTCTGATGTTGATTGTGTTTTATTGTGAGAATCTTTTAATGCTGTCCTCTATGCACGATATCACAGACGGAATGGACATCATATATCATTATTTGATGTCGTATACAACGGATATCAAAACCAACAACAAATGCGTGCCCTTCCTTCGATAGACATCTTAAACCCGTTGAAACACAGATGAGGCATCATAAGATTATTGTTTTACATAAATGTCAGAATCGAATCTCGATCCCGTGTTATCACGCTTCAGAATTAGTTAACGAAATTAATTAAGGATTTATCGTCAGAGAAATGATATTTAATACATAGTCACTGTGATGTTAATGATGTAAGTTGGGAGAAGCGTTAAAATCCTATCTCGGATTTTCGGATTACGAATTTGGGAAAAACAAAAATGTCTTATTTGATTAAAATGTCTATTTCATAATCTTATTTCATTTCAGGATGGACAGTATCATTGGTTCAGTTGGTCGTGTAGCAAATGTCAAGGTTCGGAATGACGATGATCTCATAGACCGCCTCAATCATTTCTACACCACAGGGATTCTAATTATTTTCACCGTTGTTGTAAGCGCCCGACAGTATGTGGGTGATCCAATACGATGCTGGTGTCCGGCAGAGTTCCCTTCTACCCATGTGGATTACACAAATAACATCTGTTGGATTTCTAACACGTATTACATCCAAATGGACGAAGTAAGAAAATAATTATTTTATTTTGATAATTATGACGACAACCGTAACAAATTAATTCGGGAGTTAGAATTTTTGTTATGGTGAAATTGTTATGAAAAAACAAGGAAATAATAAAGAATTGAAGAGGCTTTGTGCGTTCTTCATATCATATATATGAAAATCATGATGTAAAATGTCGAAATACTGGTACAATATATTATACATATTATGTGTAGATTACTTACCTATATAATTCTTAAGAACACGCGGACTGAAAAATGAAAATTTCAATATTTCTTAGAATTTCACCATTCTGAGAACAACGCCGAAAACCCAAGCTGAATCCGACGTTGTACGCGTTCTCGAGATAATGGCGAGAAACTTCAGAACCCAGCTGTATGAATCGCTCAGGTAGCCAAAAAGGTGAAGCTTTGTTTGACTATGAAAATTTACACACTTAGTCAGTCAGGATGCTCCTTAAGTCGATCTTGTTATGTTCAACTCACCGAGCAATTTCCAAAATTTAAAATGTAAATGTTTCCACGAAAATAAAAGTTAGAACTATACACGACAATACGTCAAAGAGAAGCAGACATGTCAGTGTCATTTTTGTTTTGTTTGAATGCTATTCTACGTCACGTTCAACTATTTTTCAATTATAAGGTGGCGGCCAGTTTTTAGGGTAGAAGAGAGATTCCAGTTACTATGTACAACGGGAGAGACCATGTGCCTTCCGCAAAACAAATTTGCCAATTTTCTCACAAACTCAGCTAGGGCTCCAGCGGAGCTCGAACCCGCGCTAGGGCTCCAGCGGAGCTCGAACCCGCGCTAACTAGAGGTGAGAGCCTTTGTGGATTAAAGTGTGATGCTCTAACCACTCGACACCCGATAGCACCACATAACAAAATGTTTAGAGTTGCTATGACAGCAAGGTGATCTGCGAGGAGAATAAACAAACCAATCGTCTGTTTGTAAATCCGGAGATCGATGGTACCAGGTGCCGATCGAATGCCGTGCAGATAGGTCACATCCTATGTGTGTCCAAACTGAAACAACAATTAGGGTGTATAACCATTTATTACAATTACAAGTTTTAGCGATTTATCAAAAAATACCAAACAAGTAACACAAGAGTGGCAATATTGTGAACTGTGAAAAAGTTGTCATTAAAACAACTGTAATGAATGTATCTGGTAATAAAATTAACTTCAGTGCGCCTGTTGTTAACTTTCTGTGATCAACGATTACCACTTTAATCATTGAACGAAAAACGGTTAAATAATGGCGCCAAACTATGTTTTACACTTAAACCGATGTAGATGTACAAGAGTGAGTAAGGGATGCACATAGGCATAAATATGGTTACATCCCTATATATTTTGTGAAAATAAAGTCAGGTCCAGTGTTGTATGCATATATAAATATTGATTCATGAGGTCGAATTAATTATTTGCAAACGAATAATTCCCTAACTTGGTTTCCCAAGCAATTTTCACAAACTATATAAGAATCTCAGAATTTATATGCCTATTTATATCTCTTTTTTGCGATTGTACACCAATCTAAGTAGTAAGAAAAGGAATGAATTGTTTTTGGAAAAAACGCATCTAATGTCCGTCGAAGAATCCGGTACATTGTGATTATGTTTGTTTGTACTTGATAGAATCAACGGTTCACCAGCCAGTTGATACATATCTTTCTTCGCTTTTTCAGATAGTACCCCCACAGTCTCAGCTTCATCTTAGAAGAGAGAAAGAGCTGAATTACTACCAGTGGGTTCCTGTCATGTTGCTGGTACAGGCGTTGATGTTTTATATACCGTGTATAGTATGGAGAATCCTGAACGGACAATCCGGAATAAATGTTGACAGAATCGTCAGTTTGGGATGTGATGCCCAGTTTGAGAGTCCTGACATTCGAACTAGGAACATTAAATACCTTGTGAAACATATAGACCGCTGTTTATCCAATCAGAGAGATTCCAGGGGCCACTGTTGCGTGGCATTAAAACACATTTTGTCATCTAAACTCTCACTTCTGTGTGGTAGACGTTACGGTAATTTTCTTGTGGCAACGTACTTCTTAATCAAATCACTTTATATAACAAATGCCATCGGTCAACTTTTTCTCTTGAATGAATTCCTAGGGACAGATTATAATGTTTATGGATTCCAAGTATTAGAAGAGTTGGTGGAAGGGAAACCCTGGTCGGCTTCACACCGGTTTCCTAGAGTAACACTATGTGATTTTCAAATTCGGCAGGTGACGAATTTGCAACAGTATACAGTACAATGTGTCCTTCCAATCAATTTATTCAATGAGAAAATTTACATATTTATGTGGTTTTGGTTAGTTTTCGTTTGTGTATTTTCATGCTATAGTCTAGTAAACTGGATGTGGCACATGATGTTTCCGGCTACAAGAATTCAGTATATTAAAAAATTCCTGAAATTAATGGATAGAGTTGGAACAGGACCGGAACGGAAATTAGCCGGGAGATTTGTATTAGAGTATCTGAAACATGATGGCGTATTTACATTACGCTTGATAGGTAAAAATTCCAGTGATATAGTCGTAGCGGAAATAATTGCAGGATTATGGGATATGTATAGAAGTAAAAAGTCGATACAGATTCGGAGCAATCTAAATAATGGACACGAAACGGACGAAGCAGATGTATGACTAGGAAACGGGGATGTAGACGCACTGAATGAAAGTAACGAAGAATGCACAGCGGTTTAACAACATAGAAGTAACGCAGAATGCAAGGCGGTTTGAAATACGAATGGATAAATAACTGTAATGAAAGGTTATAAAATGATGAGTCAAAAATATTCCGAATGTAAAAAGTATGACAAGGTTTTACTATTTATCCTGATACGACGATTCAATATCAATTAAAAAGATATGAAACAAAATATATTCCAACAAAGCTATAGGGAGTGTGGAAGAAATATCCATTGAATCATCCCCTTCTTGGTTCATGCTTAAACTTGTGCAATGAAACGTAGAAACAAAATGAAGATTGCGAAAAGGAAAAAAAACCCTGTAAATTGCGAATTTACAATCATCATGCAAAGGCAACCATGTGTTGTACATTTCCATGCTCATTGACACCACTGACATAATGTATTTTGAAACTTGATATTTGTGACGGTTTTATAAGTTATGTTGCAATTTCCGACAACAAAAGGCATATTATTATATTTTCCAGACAAAGTACGTGTTAGTTCTACCGTCGAGAACATTTCTCTTACACATTTGTGAAGTGGGAACAAATTCTATGCAAAAACATTATTGCATTTGAATTGCGCTGTTATACAGTTAGAATGAGCTGAAGTTGTGATGTAGCTTAACGAATACTAGCCAGCATCATTGTAAACAAGCGCACAGTGCTAGGTGATTTCGTGTAACTCCAATTCATCTTAATGTGCTGCATTTTGAAAGCAATTATTTGTCCAGAATTGTCGTTATATTAGTCGGACTCATCAAAATGCGTTAAAAACGTGATTAAATACAACAATAGAACAAGCCGTCGGTCTGCATCCCCGGGTAAACATCGTATAGACGGAGTGTACATATTGAAGAGTCCACGTTAATTTATTACGTTTGTAAGATTGTATGCATTTCCCCCAATGCACATGAGTGTAAATGTCAAAGTAAATACTTGTTTGTTGGAAAAAGTAATTGGCTTACTCAGAAATCGCTGTTTCAAAGAAAAATACATTTGACCGAAAGATAGATATTTTGCATCATTCCATGAATTCATTGAACACAATCATAGGAACGATTCATTTAAATGCAAAGATAGAGTGCCAAAATGCATATACATGGCCTTATTCCACTCAGCATATGCAAGGTCCTGAAACAGACTTCCTAACTTCCTCGACTGTAATGTCATTGGACATTATGAGGAACACATTTCGACACACCCCATCAGAATTCCTAGAACGTCATCAATGTGGTGCTACAACAGTTCATTTGATTAGAATTATCTTGAGTAGTAGTGATAGTATTGCTTCACAAGTATGCTCAACCTGATCGTGCGCTGAACATGCGTAAATTTACAAATATTTTACTTTATTTTTCCTTGTGATATTTATTTGATGTCGGCAACCGAGAAATATCCCATTCAGCTATAATGTTGCTGGAGAAAACATATTGGCATATGACCATTGGCATACCTGATTGAACGGGGAATTTGTTGAACGGATTATACACATTGGCAAATAGAGTTGTGTGGACAGAATAAACAGAGCTTTAAATGCCGTCGTGTTTCAAGCTGCATTTCATACTTCTAAACTTTATTCTGGTGATGTAAGGTACTAAATATTTTTAAGGTTGTTTATTGTTTCCGAACACTCGTGTTACCTTCAAAAGACATTAAGATATCTCTTATGGTGTCATTTTAATGCAATTTATTATTTCTTTTCTGTTCTTTTGATCATTAATTTGCTAACTGACAAAATGTACTGGTCATATATTTATATATATATATATATATATATATATATATATATATATATATATATATATATATATATATATATATATATATATATATGATCATCTCAAACAATTTCATAAACATACTTTTTAACATATTTTTTTCGATTAATATCTACGTATCAATGTACAGCTTTATAATTTTGCTCCGTTATGGATTTAATTGACATATAACTTTTTCATTTGAAAATTGAAATTACAAATTTGTCATCTGATAAGATGGTATAAGACCACCTTTCAAACATGCTCATCTCATCAGTAACGGGGTAAGTGCAATGTTATAGTTTTTTTTTAATTCTAATCGGTATGTGTTACAGATTTTAAGATAAATTAAAAACGTTGTTCTACAAGAAAAGAAAGTGGCAGTCAATTGCAAATTGGAAAGCCAATTTTAATTATAATGAATTGTAGATCTATCTTAGATGTAAGTTATCGATTTTTCTCCGCTTCCAATTTCAGAGGCTCTTTGATACAAATACATTTGAACAAGACACCAGAAAACTAATATAATAAGTAGTTTTGAGGCTTAGCCTGAGTTTAACCTGTGTTTTGAAAACCTAGTTGTCATGACGTCATATAATGTATTTTCCGCGTCTGTTTTATAACTCATTCACCATATTTCTCCACATGATGCTATAGTATTTCATATAATTTTATCAGTATTTCGATTATATTAATAGTATTTCCGAACATTTAACCCATAGGAAATCCACAATCAAATAGGCAAATGGGCGGTTGTTTTCTACCGATTAGCCAAAATGTTCAGACTTACAGCAATATCGAACCCGAAGTTAAGAAACAGATGAACAAAGCGAAATAATATGAACACGCCCCCCTTTAAAATGTTAAATATACATAAATTATGTATCCTTTAATGTAATTGACTCTACTTTTGTAATTCTTACTGTTATTATGGTTTTAGACAATTATCCTGCTGTACCAGGTTAGGTTACATGAAATACAGCTTATGTTAGGGGCACAGCCATATCATTTTGTTGATAAAACAAACGAGTATCAGGATGTATAATTCCTTCTTTCATGTACATCTTGTTAGATGTAACGTAAAAAGTACAGAAAATAAACAGTCGAGAACAACTTGGAGCCATTATTTTACCACATCAGTGACACACACTTCTGTGTACACTTTTTAAGTATACAAACTACTTCAAGTTACATCTGGCCTCGTGCTGTTCTGTAACTGTTTGTTTTTACATGTAACATGGGGTTTACCTTATAGCTTTATCTCAGATGTTTATGCTTTTTCATGTTAAACAAGGCCTATAGTGTTACGTACAGTGTTCCGATATAGCCTTTATTTGAGAAGTGTGTGTTTTTGTTTAGCAATTTAAACCCTTGTGGAGTCTAGATGATATTTTAAGTGGATGACATGGAAATATGTGGTATGTTAGCTTGGCGGTAAGGGCGAGTTTTGGAGAAAGTTTTGTTTTATGTTTACGTTCCTATTGAAACTGTACAAAAGTTCAGTTTATCCGGTCAAAGAGCAAATGGGAAAAATACAGTATCAGTTGAAATCAATTAACACATACTCCTCAAATTGGCTTATATCTTAATGTCAAAATTTAAATAAATTTCGATGAATACTTGAGGGTGGTTACTGTATACTGTACAATGCTTTGTATGTAATGTTAGAGTTATTTATGACCAGTATTCGAGCCGCGATTTAGTACATATGAAGCTCAGTCGGAACATTTTACTCAGTCATCAACATTGTCCGCGTATTTATAGATAAAAACGTTATTGGCAATTACAAATTACGGAGAAAAATTTACAAATTGACATTCCTGAAAATAAAAAGAACACGGAGATTAATTACGTACATCAATCTATTGGCATGGTGTTTGTTGCACAATACAGTGTACTAAAAATACTTGTCTTCATTAAATAAGCATTAACAGGCTTCCATACATTCTTGAGGTGATAACACAGTTGATTATATATGATCGAGTCATTAGCTGTAATGTACGTAATTGTTATCGTCATTGTTGTCGTCCCTCACTTACCTCCCTTTAACCTCCACATTTGTTCGTATTCCGAGGCAATTTACTAATTAGTACATCAAAACTTTTCCTCTTGGAATATTTGGGTAATCTTATAATTTGTCTTGGCATTACAGCAATATGACACTTGCATTGGATTGAGTGACTTGTGTGGTGTATTTCCGTGGTATCATGTTTCTTCAAAGATAAGTTTACATGCTAAGTATTACTTATTACTTTGATTTCCGGAATTACTTTGATTTCCGGAATTCCATTTTCAAGGCTTACTTTATATCTATGATAGGTAAAGTAAGTGAATAATCCCTTAATCTTTTATTAGACATGTAATACAACTTGCAGGGCCATCGCTAAAACGACTTATTACTTTTTCATTTATATATAGTTACATACATGTATATGTGTATGTTTATGTATGTATCTTTTCTAAAGGGAGCGAAAACAAATCGATTTAACAATGGTCGCAGCGGATGACATATATACATGTATCATATATACATATATAAGTACTGCCAAAGATATGAACGCACAAATATACAAAAATGTGAAAACGATTTAAGATCCCGTCCAATCTATTATCACAATAGATATTGCACATTACAAAGCTTCTAAGCCAATTTGTATGACAGGAAGCAGGAATCTCTGCCAAACGTAGGGCGTTATTATTGCTGTTTATCTGACGTCAACTATGATTGTATGTATGACTTGTGTAGACAGAACACATCTTATATCTTAGGCACTAACAATATCTCTCTTTTGGTTTATTTTGGGTCGAAACATATCTATCAGAAAAGTTAGTGAAAACCTCGATTGTGTCGTCTGTATCTGAGGAATTAAAACTACTTAATTATCTTATTTTAATAAGAGATATTTTATAGATCTCAGGAAATACAGTGTTTTGAAAATGCTGTATAAATATTTATCACTGATGAAAGATACGCGCTTTCTGTTTAGTTTTTAAGATATTGCATTCATGCGCTGTTGATAATAATCGGTATACTGAATAAATTCTAGTTTGAATTCTCTCTTTCTCACTTGTATTTTAGAACTTCTTGTAAAGTCAGGTAGTGCAAAATTTTCATCAAGCGAAGATAAGAGCAACGTACCTCACAGTTTTATATTTCTTAAAAGGACATTAGCTTTGTTCCCACCTCTTGGTTTCCAGAGGTCCGTGTTTGTCCATTTTTACCGGATTTGTATCTATGTCCTGGACATTCTATTGATTTATACTTTGGTATCTGAAATTTTTATATTTAAAAAGATGTCCCCCCTTTTTACTACCTAGATCGATATACAATAAGAAAAAGAGATATGCACAGGCATTGGCATTCTTAAATTCCTATGTATTTTGTGAAAATTGCTTGAGAAACCCAGTTTGACATTTTTTCACTTGCAATTGGTTAATTCAGCCTTCCTCTTTGTATTTGAATATCACACTGGACCTAACTTATTTTCACAAAATATATAGGAATATAAGATATTTATGCCTGTGTATAGCTCTTATTTGTTATTGTACACCAACTACAAGTAGTGAAACAGAAACAAATCAAAATATATTTTTGGTAAACACAGCTAATCCCCCTAAAGGCATCAAAATACTATTTCATCTTACCCATTTTTACAGTATCATATCACAGTATTCTATATATGTCCTCAGGCTTTGCTAGATTGACACATTTGAATGTATATGTTTATATAAGTTATCACCTAGACTAAGTTATATCATTTTATGATCTGTACCTTTACAATTATAATCTGTACACGAGATCAACTTTTGTTTTAATTAAACATTTAGTGCAGATTATTGATGAAAGATTTGATTTGATACTTGTTTGTATTAGCATTATGACTCGGCAAAAATAAATAAATAAATAAAAAATAAACAATTAAAAAACCAAAATAGAATAAAGGTAGTATCAACAACATAAATGTAAAAAGTTAAAATAATATTTACGAAAATTTAAACCATTCAAATAGGTATAGAGGGAGACAGTATATGTGTTCGACATTATTTGAAAAAATATTTTTGGAAATATTCACTATTGAGAATTAAGCGATGATGGAAAATTCGCAAAGCTAACCACACAAATACGTACATATTTTACAGCTACCCCTTCTTACATATGCAGCAACTGCACGCACAGATTTCTTGGGCATAGTGCAGCTGAAAAATTAACTCCAGCTAGGATGCCCACGTTTCGGATATATAGTTTGTGAAAATAATTCTAGACCTTATAAAATCCCACCATTATTGAAATAATTTTTACTCCTTTTCATGCATATACCGTTAGTAAGCGTATTGGTGTAAGTATGTGATTATGCTAGCGTCAGGGATTTAAGAATTGACCACAAAACATACATATTATGAGAATTAATTTTATTTGGTTCAAGAAGGAATTTTTGTTTTTGGGGCTAGGGTTTTTTCTCCCTTTTCAATCCCATTCTATACTTTCATTAGTTATGTCAACATTATCTGAAAGATAAGGATATTTGACAAAATATTGAAATGGTATTGGGATACTCTCGGTTTTTATTTTAAATAACGAATATTCAATATTCGTTTCAGGCCCCATACAATGAGGGGTCATTTACCTGACACTCCTGTCGTGTTCGTGTAACGCAATGGTTAGTGCCCTCGCTTCTAACCAATGCAACCCGCTATGGTGGTCGCCAAGTCCGATACGTGGGTTTTCTCTGGTTGTTCTGGTTTCATCCCACAGAAACTACCCCCGCACGCCAACAGCAGGACCAACGAGAGACATTAATATAAGTTGATATAACTTGTTTTTGAATCTTTGTTTAAAAACCTTTAAGTTCATATGGAAGACTTGTGACTTTCACCTTGTATATCGAGCGCTTAGTGAAGGTACAATCACAACGTTCTTAGGTATGGTAGAGATCTGGGAATCGAACCCGGGTCTCTCGCTTGCTAGTCTTCTACTGGACTACAGGAAGCAGTATCCCGTTTAACACTGATTTATCGGTAAAGCAATGTCACTCGGCACGTATCCTGTTTAACACTGATTTATCGGTAAAGCAATGTCACTCGGCACGTATCCTGTTTAACACTGATTTATCAGTAAAGCAATGTCACTCGGCACGTATCCAGTTTAACACTGATTTATCGGTAAAGCAATGTCACTCGGCACGTATACCGTTTAACACTGATTTATCGGTAAAGCAATGTCACTCGGCACTTTTTATCCAAACTTTTCTGTAGCATTTGATTAAGTATCACAATATTACCACTGTAACGATAGATACAATTCCTTCCAGACGATTTTGTTTGACGGCGAAAACGTAACAAGGTTCGGTATAAATATCATGTTTATTAGAAGCGACTGCTTATAGCGTCTTCATGACTCAGTCCAGGGATATTTATATCATTTCTGTAACTAAACAGACATTTGCTGATGAGGTAAAAATAAATTGTAATTGTTATTATCACAAATGTTACGCTTGTTGTCATTAAATCCAAACTATTGGTGAAATTCAACCTCGGTACCAGCTGCAGTGATTTGCGTGTCAAAGGCACATCGATTGCAGGTTGTCGATTGCATAGCGAACATAGCATGCAACCTATCATTGCAAATCGGTAGTGACAGTCATAGAATCTGCTGTTAGGTCCACAGCAAGATTTATTTTCTTGTTCGGTCGAATATTATGTAGAAATCATCTAAGTTTACATGATTCACTTTAGTGAATCAGATTTAAAATATACAGAAGGAAATGTATGTCCTTTAGTGAAATGGAACTTTATGGTAATCGATTTCTGTTTACGTGTACTAAGGTTAAAATATCTAAAGCATGTAGGCGCTTATAGCATAGTACGGCTCGCATTGGTTGTTGTGTATTGAACATTTAGAAAATTAAATTTCTCATGTTCGTTCCATGTAATCTTTTCTCTCACTGTTTCACTCTATATGTATATGTTTATAATTTTTACTTCACTTCTTCCCTCCATTCGTTACTGAATGCTACTGTCATACTCAAAACATTACATTTGTAATTACAGAATTTATACATATAGAGAAGGATAGTGTTTAATTGAAACCGTATGAGGTAATTAGGAACTATTCTTTGATTTTGTCCTCTTATGAAAGTAGCCAGTCTAGGACTTTGTATTCTATTTCTTCCGTACTTTGTAGCAGATATTTGCTGACAGTATGATTGTGATATGCCAATACAGCTATCATTCTACATATTTCCATAATTTTTCAATTATGATTCCGGGAATCGAAACAAAGCTTGCAATTACGCGGTGGAATGTTGAAGAAAATGAACGTTGCGCCAAACAAAATGCAGATAATCAAATTTTTCTTCCCCAGCACAATATTCAAATATGATTGTCAGTTGAGAAAATAGAACTGAAAAAGTAAGATATTGTATAATATGAAGTTATAGGACAATTTGATTGTGAATATAATTGTGAAGTGAAGTAAATCACAGAGAAAACTTATTAGAATACATATCGTATGTTGAATGAATTCGTCATGACACACAAAGCTGAAGTAATCTTCAATAAAAATCAAGTTAGACTGCATCACATTTAACAGGGGTAGTATTTTACGCTTAGACAACAGAAGTATAATGCATAAGTTGGTATGGAAACGGTAATTATTTGGATTGTATTGATTGACCATCTGAGAGAGAGAGAGAGAGAGAGAGAGAGAGAGAGAGAGAGAGAGAGAGAGAGAGAGAGAGAGAGAGAGAGAGAGAGAGAGAGAGAGAGAGAGAGAGAGAGAGAGAGAGAGAGAGAGAGAGAGAGAGAGAGAGTATGTGTGTGTCACGATTGTTTACACGGATACATGAAAATCATTGAAAACTGGTTTCCGTATGTCGTTTGACGATCTTTAGGGAAACTTAAGTATACTACTTATTATTTAAATAGGGGAAACATTTTGTAATTAACGTTCTCATTTAAATAACTGTTGAAAATTCTGTTTTTCGTTTTTATCATAAAATTTTGCATTGTGTTTTATTTATTTACTTATTTATTTATTTATTTATTTATTTATTTAAACTCATGTTGAATTAAGTTTTCGTAGTTGTTTAGATTGTTTTGTAGTATACAGAAAGTAAATTACGCGTGTATTTACCTTTATACCACTCTCTGACAATATGATAATAGACGCATTAAGTAAACATATATACAGGTAAACAACTCTTTTACTTATATTTCCATATCTTAAGTATGCATCTAATATTTTTGCTTACTTTTGCTAATACTTATGTTTAAAAACTATGAATATGTTGAAATGAAAATTTGAAATTTTAAGAAAATGTACATTAATATATTTTTTAAATATATTAAGAAGAACTTCATGTAGAAAAAAATAAAGAATTTCGATAAAATTGAAAATTGTATCTACTGCAGTTCAGTAACTGACTCCCCACTAGTTTAAACTACAACATACAAAAAATGTTAAAAATATGGACATTCTAGATACAGTCAACATTAACACAGTTAAAACGAGTCAGATTTTAAGTATAATAAAAGATATGAAAGAAATATGAATCCAAATGCTACATTGGTATCGTGAAATTCTAATAATTTGACATTTCAAATTCTTAATATAATGTTAACTGCTAATGGTAGCTCACAGCTTTACAGCTTGTTGATGTTATGGTATATGCAATTTACTGTGGAACCTCGCTAAAACCTAAAACCTAATTGATTCAAATTGGTTTGATTACTGAGGTGGTGTTTTAGTCCATTTACCTTTAAAGGCTTATTTGGACTGGTCTTTTTGAGTTTAAGTTTATATTTAATGTCTGATCTTATCTATTATTTATTCACATATTGTTCTTGTATACGAGATGGTCTCCGCGAGGTGGTCTTTAGGCGAGGTTCCACTGTATCATTAATGGAATACTCTATGTGATGGTTAAGATATTGTTGTTTTTACTGTATAAAGTTGAAAATAGTGGAGTACATGGTTAACTGTATTTATCTTTTTTATATATTAGTTCATCGTGGGTTGTGTTTTATCTGATGTTTTGTTTAACTGTATTTATTCTTGTTATTTTATGTATATATCATAATTTAATTGTTATCATATAACTTGTATAGACTTGTACATATTTACTGGAGACTTATCTAGAAATCCCAAAGCGAGGCTTATTAAATGTCAAGTCCTAGGACAAGACGCTTATTTGAAGAAAGTGAAATGCCAACGCACACATAAAAATTTTTTTTCTTGGTGTTACTAACTCTTGATCTTAAACGCCGGTCTCTTGATTAAAAAAATCCCTAGTATTAGAATTAGATCAGCGACTTCCTACCATTGCAACAAGGGCACCACCTATTCGCCTATAAATATAAGACTTCATGTTATTTCAGAGACGCTCTACATAGAAACGCTGGGTGTTGAATATTTTACCCAATATACTGGATGTCTACCATCTTATAGAAAAAGTCAGTTGTCTATCACTACAACAATGACGCCAGTTTCCAAAAATACCATTTTCTACCCCTGTATTAAAGGCACCTATTGTCAACCATTACAATAAATCTTCAGGATGTCCAGGATACATATACAAATGTGGTGATAATGGAGAAACACGTACTTCTGGATATCCAGAGGTTGGATCAGGTGTCCTTGAGGAGTAAGCATCCCCTGTATCTAAACTCTCTGATTACCAACAGAAAAATCATAGGACATAGGACATATTCAAGACAATATCAAACTGAAAATTATGTTTAAAAATCCAGTTTCTTTGTAGATTATGTCAATGCTTCGGAAGCCTCAAGTTTTTATATGCAGATATGGCGTGATTGGGGTTTTGTGTTCGGGGGTTACCATGTACATACACAGTTCAAAATAATGTAATGACTCTATAAAAAGTTGTATATTTATAATAACTTGAACATATCAAGTTTCATTTAGATATGATAATCAAACATGTGATGACAGAGACTGTTTAGCAAAACTGTTTGGTTTCAGTTTTAACAATTTTGTGGGATATCACGTATTATAGATAATTCATGGTATATAATACCAATATCATTCTCCATATTTATATTTGTTCACAAATTTTTGGAGTGAAATGTAATTTACCCCAGTTATGCTGTTAACACAGATATGATAATATATTGTCAAAATACTATAAATAACATGTGTTCAAGTATTCTGTTTTTTTTTTTTGTTTTACGTGTTTTACGTAAATTGTGAAGTTTGTGTTAATTTTACACTATTTTCTTTCACTGAAAATAGATGCACTAGAAATGATTTTTTAACATTATCTCAATGCCAGAATCGTGTTAAAAGATATTTAAAGTTTAAAACGAGTTATAATAAGAGTTTTATTAGTTGAGTTGAATCTTGCGATTTATAGGACACAGGTACACATACTGTAGCACCTGTATAATAGCTGACATGGAAGAACTGTTCTGCTTTAGATCCAATTTTGTATCGACTTATTGAACGTTGATAAACGCTCAGTGTAGAAAGGTCATTTTTCTACGCATGAATGAATTATTCGATATGTAAATAATTATAACACTGCCACAAAAATATGGTACCCAATCAATATTTGAATCAGCTGTTTAAGCTGTTACATAAAGGTAGCAAAGTATTGCGTGTCTAGAATTTTTTACACTTTCATTGGTTGATATCTACCTTATCTTATTAAGGGATTTTATAAATAAAACACCTTTTGAATTAGACGTAAAAGTTGAATTATATATATATATATATATATATATATATATATATATATATATATATATATATATATATATATATATATATATATATATACTAATTTTCATAATTTTTTCGTACATATACATGTACTTGGAGTAAATAGGAAAATAATCAAACATGGGTGTCTTGAGAGGAAACGGAACTCCTAATCCTTGTAGCAAGAATTTGTAAATTATCGTTTTGGACAAACGGATTCCCACCATCCTGGTGGAGATTGCCTTATCTACTCAACACACCCATAAAAGAATCTATTAATCTTGAAAGATTTGTTGTAATTGCATCTAATTTGAGTAGCCTGAAATGATTCTTTTTAACAAGCATTTCTCTTTTGTATCAGCAAATATGTGTTGGTTCAAATATCTCAGAAAATAATATTTATTACAGTTAACGTCATCCGATGAAATATATTTATATATACGAATGTGAAAATATTGAATAATGATTATTTTATATATTACCTGAAGGTATCCTTTCACAAAATCACATTATATTGAAATATCTTTCCTATTATTCAATATTTCTGTTAACTGAAAAATATGTTACATTGTTTTACAAATTGCATCCCTAAATACATCTCATTATGATACGATAAAATAGTTTTTTGAATAAACTTTGTTAATCTATACGGAAAATGGTTACCAATTCATAGGCTGCCTCGTCTTTTTACAAGATCGATTAAGCTATTTTTAAAACATTACATAAAATTAAAAAAACACACATAAGAATGTGAATTTTCTTTTTATATAATCCCTAAAAGGACAACTTGGCAGGTAAAAATTATGGAGGGAGGTTAAAAGCAGACAATACTTTGAATCATTGATATTTATGACTTGTTTTATCCTCGTTCTTTCAGCATTGTAAATAACGTCAACTGTTTCATGAATAAAATTTGATTTATTTATTTTCCAAAAACGTTTTATGTTTTATGTCAATATGTCACGTACAAAATTCGATCGAGTAATCTATCTGCTGATAGTAAATAACAACATTAAATTTGGAACGTTCAACTGTCAGATAGACAGACTGACAGGCAGACCGACATACAGACAGACAGATATATATATAGATAGATAGATAGATAGATAGATAGATAGATAGATAGATAGATAGACAGACAGACAGATAAATAGATATACAGACAGACATACAGATAAACAGAAAGAACTGTAATACTATCAATAAGAGCCAAAATTACTCTCATTCACTTTGGTGTCAATACCGGACAAGAACAATGGTCTGTAATGGCTGTATACATTTTACAAATGATGCAAATTGGTCATTTCAAGTTTAAGTTTTGATATTAAAGTCAGGTGAGGGATGCAGGCTCAGATGAGCGATACCAACTCAGGTGGCCGTTACAGGCTCAGGTGAGCAAAATAGGCTCAGGTGAGCAGCAGAAACTTCTATCTGTCTACGTTTCACATCCCTCTATCTGTCTTTTCTGTCTGTCTGTGCTTCTCAGCTGTTTAGTTCATATGTCAAAGCATAAACCAGATTCCAATTTTCTCTGTAATTTTAGAGGCCACAGCATCGCGTTTTGAACCATGACACCGCTCACTCCTAGTCAGCGCAGGTTCGAGCGCCGCTTGCATTGGAACCTAAGCTGATTTTTGTGAGAAAGTTTGACAGTTTACTTACGAATGGCCGGTGCTCCCTTTCTGGGTTCATTGTAACCGGGTTCTCTCCTCCACCATTAAAAGCTAGCCACCACCATATAACAGAAAAAGAAATGTTGAATTTACACACTTTTCAAAATAATTTATGCTTCAAAAATTAAATTTTTGAAGCATCTAAACATTGTAGTTTTAACCATTCAAAATAATCAACATCATTGTTGTTTTGTCCAAACGAATTTCATGAACATATGACGAATTATTTGAAGTATGTGAAAAAATGATATATACCTCAAAGTGTATTTATATTCACATCTGTCAATGCAATCTCTAATTTCTTTTGTTTTTAAAAATGAATCACCTATCAAAGGCACTCACTGCAACATACGTCGACTGTCCATCGATCTAGAACAGATCTTAACAGATGTTTAAACTACAATAAAACATGTGCTAGACCTTTAAAAACATCAAACATTGTTAGTCAATATGAAATCATGTCGACCCTGAGTCATCTTCAACATGAAGTGTTTGTTTGACGTTATCGACCTCTAAATGCCTCTGTAGGCATGTTGTTGAACGAACAATTATTACAATCAAAGAATGAAAAAAAAATGTTCAAAGGAGTTAACATTATGAGAAACAAATAGACTCTCATTATGTAGTTTTTGTCATTACGGCTACAAGCATCGGTTCATCACCCCGTCATCGCCAAGGATGAGGACGTAAACGGTGATAGGAATACACAGTTCTTTGGTTTGAACTAAAGTTCTTTGAGTACAAGAGTGTGAGATATGTTTGTAACTTCGTTTTCTCAAAGACGAGAGAAATACCAGAAGCATAATCACACGTTGTTCAATAGCAGTGTACTCTGAAGAACACGCTTTGTTTGAATGTCATATTTTAGGGAAAATCATGATTTATGCCAATGAAATACGGTGCTTGATGGTTATGGCGTACAAAGCGGAATTTGGTTCCGTCATTTATTGATAGTGTTCATACGTCTTTGTATCATGCCTAACTGTTTTTGTTAGCCCACTGGAATTTTAATTCATGGTTTAAAATAGTTCTATATTGAGACATACAATCTATCTAATATAATATGCACTGTACAATCCGCCTGTGCATCGAATCAATCGTGGGTAACGTTACGTACCTTTTAAAGTTTGATTTTAATATTGCAGTCTAGACTGCCATTTACGACAGGCAAACTTTGTGTACATTGGAGAACCAGGTTCAAATTCTTTTTTATCATTACAGGTTTCTTATTACGACATGACTCTAATTACCGGACATTAGTATATTCGTGTAATATAAGTCTAATTAATAAAACCCAAAGTCTACACTTACAGACTTTCCCATTACTTTATATGCCTGTAACATTGTATCTGGTACAGACATGACATTTCACAAATGTTGATTTTTGTTATATGCACCTCAAAATGATGTGTTATATCCCTTTGAAATATACTAAATGCATGTCACAGTTGATGGTAGCAAATAAGGCGATAGCTCAACATCATACTGTCTGATATCAGGAGAGTCAAAATTAAAAAAAATGCACTTTCACTTAACGTACTATTTTGGACACATTAATATTGAATATTTTCCCCTGTTATCTTAACGCACCGTACCTCCTTGAGTTTCTTCTTGTGACCACGAACCACCGCTGTTATCAATGCAAATTATGTTGCTGTTGTCATATCTCGTAATACTAGATAGCGTAATACTTGTTACTTTAAAAATGTTTTATCTTTGCGTAGTTGATGTAAAAGTTTTATATTATGCTACTGTTATTGTTATTCAAATATAATAATTTGATAATAATTCTCCTCGGACTGATCTCGGAAGTAAACTGGCACCTACCCATAAAATCATTTTTATATTTAGCGGGCTCGAATCAGGGGTTTCATGATTCAAAGGGCAGTACCCACACGGCCGTGGCGGGTACTCCTTGGAGAAATAAGAACGATGTTCCTCTGAGAATAGTGACAACTGGAAACACGATTTGTCGTCTAGAACCAACAATGGTATTTATATAGATTGCAGTGCAATGGAA
The DNA here is from genome assembly GCA_030159075.1 of Atrina japonica. Taxonomy (NCBI): domain Eukaryota; kingdom Metazoa; phylum Mollusca; class Bivalvia; order Pterioida; family Pinnidae; genus Atrina; species Atrina japonica. The sequence continues at coordinate 147,314 of BROG01000226.1, read as the reverse complement.
GCGGAAGGTTTAATTACATTTCCTCTATCTTGACTTAATTTACTTTGCTTTTTATGCATAATCGATAACAAAATGAAGTGATATAAACACTTCTCTCCCTAGCACATATCAATTACTAACGCAGTTTACAACTAACTCTCATCTATATTCATTATATATACGTGTACACGTGTACGTTTTATTTATTTCAGTATTGACAATGGACAATTATGAATTGGAAGATTAACACAGGAACAAGAAGAATGTTTCCATAACATAATCAGAACACCTAGTCGTTTTTAGCCCGTAATATTGTCAGTTCCAATAAATATGTTTGTTAAAGATTGAATGCAGATTTTGAGTTGTGTTGCATCGTCTGTGATTTCATATTAATCACTCTTTTGTTTAGCAATTTGTCAAAATAAAAACACAAATGATGTAATATCGCCATCAGCGCTGTGAATCTGACACATTGGCTTTGCTTAATAGAACAAGACTGTGTTGTAAATAAAACATTTGATAATGCTTTCTAAACAGACGTCCTGGCGGTGGTTTGCTTGTTCAATACAAACGTCGTTCTCAAGATTATTTCGTCTCCAGATATTCAATAATTATTCTGGTAAAATTAAGGAAATTTATCCGTTTCCATGGATATGCAAAACAGCCAAGGAAAATGTAAGGGCATTTGTCATTTCAGAATTTAATGAGATCATTTTAACTCCATTACCATGCATATCCTAAGCGATGTTATCATCCGTAGATCATGCAAATGCCAGATACGTTTGAGAGTCCGTTATTTATACACTACATCAAATGATCATTAACGGTACCAAAATCAAACAGACCATTAACCTGTCACCGAACATTAATCTTAACGAAAACCTTCAGCAGACAACATCTAAATACAAAAAATGTTACACGTTTATGATATCATCATTTTTATTGTCCACTGGCTTCCCTTATTACGCAAAACATACATTTAGATTCGTTTGTGTTTAAGAAAAGAATCAAGCACACACGCTTCATACTTTGACATTTTACTTACTATAGACACAGACGGGTGATCGGCAACTAAGTTATACAACACACGCGACAATATCGGCTTTCCTATCGTAAATTTTCCACATTTAAGTAGTAATATTCCACAGTCACCCGCATATGGAGTTTACATTTTACAAATGATCCGATATGCCAGGGCGTGTCCAACATATGAACATTTCATATACAGATGTAAACTACTCGCTGACAAATTATGGACACAGGGATATCGAAAACCGCGTTTGATGCCAACGTTTCGTAAATTGTACGGTAGGTATAATAGTAATGTTTGTGATAATTCTGAAGTTTTGAGTTGCCTTTTCGTTGGAGGTTGTTAATAGGCCTGTACTAATTGTGACGCGGTTTCGTTCCTCACGTATTTCATTTGGATTTGACTGTGGACTCACGGCGGGTGTGTCCGGTCGACAAGAGATGCTTATTTCCTCCTCCATGGCACCTGATCCCACCTCTTGGTTTCCAGAGGTGCGTGTTTGTCCATTGTTACCAGATTTGTATCTATGTCCTGTAAATCCTAAAGATTTATACATTGGTATCTGAGATTTTTTATATTATTAAGTCGGTAAATATTTTCTTTAATTATGAACAAGGTAAATTTCCATATAATGCTGACATATACATCTTTATCTGACTTCTGAATTCTATTACCACTAAAATAAATAAAGCATCAGTATATTTTTTCTGTGGCTTGATTATAACATATATAACAATAAATTGTAATAACATATCGTCAATAATATTTTTATCAACATCCTTTAAGCCATATCCAGCTAAACAAATTAATATCAATTGAATTTTCATCTGTTGATGATCCTCTCCAACGACAATACAATTATCTCGTTTTTTTGACGCATCAACCTCTGACGTCACTTTTGGGCCCTCCCATTTCAAAGAATGGTTAGGTTTACCGTCAGTGTTCAGTGGTGTATGGTTTATAATCAAAATGTTACGATAAAAATGCATTAATATCAACATGATCATGACTATTCTGAGAGCTAAACGACTAGCCAATAAATTACTTATACAAGGTTACATTGTTGAATGCTTGGAGTCGTCGTTTAAGAAGTTTTATGGTCGATACGGGGATCTTGTTAAACATTATGAAGTGCCCCTCTCACAATATTAGATAGTATTCTGGATCACGGCCACAGACAGCGACTCCGTTTCACCAATCATGCTTTTCATCGAACTTGAGCTCATCACCAAACTTGACCTTTTTACCGAATTTGACACATTCATCGGACTAGAAAGGTTTCCATGAACATTTGCGACGGGTGTGGCATGCCAACAGAAGAAGACGCTGACTCCTTCCAGACACCTGGTCTTATCCCGTTTGGGATTCGTAATTGTTCTTCATGTTGAGACCATTTGCACATCTATTCGTCGTGTTATAATGGACTTGCGTTTTGATTATTGATTGGTACTTACTTTTTACTTATTACAGTTGACCATACTGCCAATCGATCTGGGTGAGTCTAAACGTGACTACAGGAGGTGATGAGTCAATGACCGTTGGGTGGACAGCATTCATCGATTTGCAGTGAATACAATTAACATTTTATTTGGACATCTAGCGGTTCCACAAACGAGTCATTGTAAGATAAACAAAGTTTAGTTGGACTTGAAGAAGTTGTTATTTGTTAAGGAGTATTTGAAATGAAAACAGTCGTAGGAAGGCGCTCCAAAATAGTTCTTCTATATCAATATATTTTACACCATTTAATATTCTTCTATGTAAATATATTCTATATCACTTAATATTCTTCGTCCATGGAACTTTTTCTATCTCGACACTACGTTGATGTAAACAGATCCGTTTTTACCTGTAAATAAAAATAAGAGATTCCGACATCATTAACGGGAAGTAACTCTGACTGAGTTATAACGTGCAATAGGTGAAAGGTTATATATCAGAATGTGCTGCACTTCACGACATTCGAAACGATTAAGAAGGGGAGATAACTTGTATTTCTATATATCAACAGAAGACTAATGGTCATTGAAATTCCATGCCGATGAAAGTATATATGAATATAGATATTAGCATAAAATAAAAACTATGATTTTTGGTTTTCATTTTTGTTATTGATTTACCTGCAAACATTTGCTCACTGATATTAAAAGACACCAGCTTTAGATTCAGAGCCAGTGTCATATATTTCTAACTGTGCTATCAACTGACACAAATGCAGCGAAAGTTCTTTTACGTGGCACGTTTGTTGTTACACAGGAACTTTATTTCATCCGAAAGACACACGACTTTCACTTCGTATACCTAGCATTTGTTAAAAATGGCAATGAAATGTAAACATTATAATTAACATTATAAATAGCACTGAGCACATATTGAGAATTGTTTTCATAAAACTGGATAGGATCGAATACCTAAACATATCCCGAAAGAATTTTGAGGACTGCAGTTTTCTTTGTATATTATCATTATTTTTAAATACTACTAAATAATCTTTCAAGAAATTTCATTGGTTGAACATTACACACTTTCAAGAGGTCATACTTGACCCCATAGCGGATAGGGCTAGATTCTATGCGCGACATATCAGAAAACGGGAGCGATTAGAGATAATTTTTAATTAGATTGGAGAACAGATAAATAAAACCGACATTAACGTGTGCCACGCTAAAGTGGCATAAATCAGTTTTCTCTAGTTAAAGTATTACAAAGAAATCTAGGATATTTGAAATTACAAGTCCATTAGAAGCGACAAATTAGATATAACAACCGTCTCAATACGAAAAAACAATTGCAAATACCAAACGGATAAGGTGTCCGGAACTTAAGTTTTATCTAGTTAAACTTACGTTTTCTCCAGTTAATGACAGTTTCAAGATTAACTAGATTTAACTCATTAATGTGATTTTGGCATTGCATTTTGAATTAACTACAGAATAACAATCTGCTCCAAAATCACATTGACACTTATTTAAATAGGTATTTTTGGATAAAAACAAGGTTTTACTAATTTTACTGATTTCGGAACAGATAATTCTAGCTTTTTCAGTTAAACTTAGTTTTATCCAGTTAATTTAGGTATATTTGTTGCGATTTTGTCGTATGCATGTATACGGTTTGACAGTTTCAATAATTTAATAAAAAAAAACTAATTTACAAACCTAATGATGCATTCTCATAATTTGTTTCTTTGACTCTCTTCTGGGAACCCGTTTTCACTAATTTAGATTCGTTCCCATTACTTGATGTCGATGGTGATCGAAAGCTGCCATGACCTAGAATGTTAACGGTGCACTTGTAACAAAGGTTATACAAGTATGTAAGACATAATATACTTGAAAGATATAATTGCTAACAAACATGTAGTTCTCTGAATCTGTCATTATTTGGGTCATGGATTCAGTAAGTAGTAATTCCTATACTTTCAACATTATTCATACATTCAGCAGTATCTATATATACAATATGTTACTTACATACATACCCTACGAGTGTTTGCACCTATACATGTATTGTTTGTTTGTTTATTGTTGTTTTACGTCCCACTCACTAATCTTTCACTCATATGGAGAAGTCACCAAATGTCGGTGAAGGGCTTCAAATTTTAGCCTGTGCTCGGCACTAACGGTCATTGAACAGGTAGGGTTCTTTAAGGTGCTAACATCTACTGTGACACAGGACCTCGGTTTTTACTGTCTCATTCGAAGTACAGGAAACCAGCCTGCCTCCGGATGGACTCGAACTCACGACCTCAAGATCAAGAGTCGAGCGCGCTAACGACTGTGACAGTCGGTTCGACCTATACATGTACATGTATATATAACTATAAAACACTCAAAGCAATTACAGCAACATATATGTTCATATACACAAATGAATATTAGTCAATGTCAAGAAAATGAATGAAATGTATTGTTATTAATGTATTCCTTATAGTGTATATTCAAGAATTTGGAAGTTAAATAATCGTATCGTACATCATATATCTGTATATCTTGTATTTAAGTATCTATTGAAGGAAAACAAAACACATGCATATCAAAAAATTTATATTTATTACAGACGCTTCTAACAGTTCGAAACACGACTGCGTGTCTTCGTTGGATAACGAACTGTGCATTGTTTGTTTGAAATGTGTTTTACCACACATCCAATGATTTCCGGTAATATGGTGGCGGCCAGTCTTTTTTAAATGATGGAGGAGATAATCTGGTTAAAATGTACAAGCAAAGAGGACATGGGCCTTCTGCATTTCATAATATTAGCTGCATTCGAACCCGCGCCGACCAGAGGTAGGCTTTACGGATTAAAACGCGATGCTCTAACCACAGAGTCCGATCCGCACCCTTTAATGACATTAAATATTTTGATGTTCTTAACCGGAATGTTGCTTTATATTGATTTATCAGTTATGATAAGATATCCAAATTCGCTGACATTATCATTATCTATTATATAATACCCTCACAGATGTCCATACCACAGAATATATGATACACTCATGGATGTCCAAACCATATACTATACAATGCCCTGATGGATGTCCACACCATAGAATGCATAATAATCTCACAGATGTCCACACCACCGAAAATATAATAACCTCACGGATGTCCACAAAATAGAATATATAATAATATCACAGATGTCCACACTACAGAATATATAATGACCACATGTATGTCCACACTATAGAATATACAATACTCTCATGGATATCCACACCATAGAATATATAATAACCTCATGGATGTCTACACAATACAATATATAATAACCTCATGAATGTCTACACAATACAATATATAATAACCTCATGGATGTCCACACAATATAATATATAATAACCTCATGGATGTCCACACAATACAATATATAATAACCTCATGGATGTCCACACAATACAATATATAATAACCTCATGGATATCGACACCATAGAATATATAATAACCTCATGGATGTCTACACAATACAATATATAATAACCTCATGGATGTCCACACAATATAATATATAAAGAACTCATGGATATCCACACCATAGCATATATAATAAGCTCATGGATGTCCACACAATATAATATATAATAAGCTCATGGATGTCCACACAATATAATATATAATAAGCTCATGGATGTCCACACAATATAATATATAATAAGCTCATGGATGTCCACACAATATAATATATAATAAGCTCATGGATGTCTACACAATACAATATATAATAACCTCATGGATGTCCACACAATATAATATATAATAACCTCATGGATGTCCACACAATATAATATATAATGAACTCATGGATGTCCACACACAATAATATATAATACCCTCATGGATGTCTACATCAATAACAATATGATAAACGTACTTTATAACCTTTATTATGATTAATTGTATAAGTTACAAAATTCAAATTTATGTCGTCAAACGTTTTAGGTTTGTTGTTCGCATGGCTAAGTTATGTTTGGCCGAAACCAAAAAATATACATGGTGTACATCCAAAACAGCAATACAGAACATATATGACTTTGTAAGTAAGATGCAAAAATTATTTTACATACCTCTGGAAGAGGGAACTTTTAAATGATTTGAACTTTTCTTTACCAATGGTTCCCTCTGTGGATTGACCGCCGAAGGTTCTGAAGACATTAAAAAAACGTTGTACATATACCATATATATATATATATATATATTTGTGTGTGTGTCTCTCTCTCTGTGTCTGTGTGTCTGTGTCTGTGCCTGTGTCTGTGTGTGTGAGTACATACATTATCTTAATTCATATATGTTGTACAAACTAAATATTTCATTAATATTGGTACCTTCAACGAAAATATTTCATCATATTTAACTTATAGATTTGTAATCGATAAGAAGTTATTTCATCACATAATAGATTTTATAATATTATGAAAACAAATATACAGTGTAATCAAAGCGAAGTAACTCTAGTGATAATATCAATCCAGTGCAAACCTGTTTTATCCTCTTGATATATGGGATTCGAACGCAAAAGTCTAAGGGATTCTTTTGAGTGAAGTTTGGTACTTGAATCTGAAAAAACGAAAAAGGATAACATGTAAAGCAATGAGGAAATAAATGCCAAAGCAAAGAATATGCTTAATATAAAATATAAGATACCAAAGTATAAATCTACAAGATTTTCATTATACATATACAAATCTGGTGAAGTTGGACAAACACGGACCTCTGGGAACCTTGGGTTGGGATCAGGTGTCATGAAGGAGTTAACACTTGTTGAACGGTCACAGCAGCCTTGAGTCAAATTCAAATAAAGTGAGTGAGGCAGAAATCCTCCTCAGAATTGGTACTTATGAAAATTCGTTTTCCTCTGTATTCAGGCTGGATATAATACATAGTATATGTTTTTATACATAGACAAAACTACATAGACAAAACCACACATGTGTTTTGATAGATAGACAAAACTACGTATATGTTTTATACATAGACAAAACTACGTATATGTTTTTATACGTAGACAAAACTACACATATGATTTATCCGTTTTATCATACTGCATGCGATCGTTGTAGCGGATGGATTCAACGATCAAGTGCAGTCTGATGATACTGATAGAGACATTTGTATTTTTGGTTTTATATTTATTTTATGTCCTTTATTTATCTATATGTATACACATTCCGTCTTTAACGATGCAATCAAATATTTGTATGAGGTTAATCCCATTTAGAAAACTAAATCCGATGGAATTTCCGTATCCAGCTACTGTACAATACGACGTTACGTATTACATGGGCGCATTGAACTCTGTATTGTAACTGTATGATTATACAAGCATGTAATAAATGACCAATACTCGTCCCAGCAGTCAAAGCATCAAATAATATAGTTTTTACAATTGATACTGATTTTTGGCTACCCTACTTACATTGGTTTTTGCTTATTTCAAAAGCGGTGTAAATCATTGTGGATAATTCAAATTCTAAGTAGCTTTTAGAAAATATAAAGACACATGATTTTTCTTAAATTCATAGTATAAAAACATATTACTTTTCTACACTTAACACAATAACGCCGCATCAATAAGTAAAAGAAAGACTTTTTGGCATCATCGACAACTGTTTTTCACTAACAGTGGTATTCGGAAATTTAAATATGTAGTCATTGGTTATCATGATTTCGTCCAACACCACTCTGATACAACACACAAAAATACATCGAATTTGATAGAAAAAGATGCTGGACTTTTAAAATAGATAAGATATTTATAATGTTTGGATACCAGGTCTTTGAGTGTAGTATCAATAAAGAATTCTCAAGGAAACCAATTGTGCCCCGTTTGGCTATCATGTTCCTTCATTCATGCAAAACATACGTCATTCAGAAAGTTCTGAATCAAAATTCAGAGAAAGCTAGCGGCGGCCTTATAGTTGACATTTAGATTTATCGACGACGTTATTTCAATTATTAATGACTATTTTCATACATATTTTATGTCAATGCAATATATCCCAACGAATTAGAAATTAAAGACACAGAAAAGTTTACACACGCGCTTCCTACTTGGACATTAAACTTAGACTGAGACGAATAATTAATATTCAGTCTACCGTTGATGTAGGAATTTTGAATTCTCTCTAAAGTACGATTATCAGTATTGATGAAGGTTCAGGTATTAAATATGTTCATAAAACGACATAATCGCAATTATTAAAATCTGCCTTTATCTTTGAATATTGTGCTTTATATATTTACCTGTTCCTGGTAACGGGTTAGAATATGTAGGTTGCACTGGTTCTTTAGATCTCTGCTTATTTGTTGTATCTAAATACCAAAGGTACAATGACAAATAAATACATTGATGATAAATACGTAAATTTGTGTACCAATATTGATACTGGTTGAAACACGGAAGCCAAGAAAAATATATTTACTTGTAAATTAAACATTAAAGAAAATGGTAAAGAAAACCAATTTAAACATATACCAGCGTATTAGTATCACCTTAGGTATTTAACCTCTCACATACGACCTCAGATATGAAAAATCGATTGAGATATGTAGGCTTGAAAGCGCTTACAAAAATTACTTTACAAAAAGATTCATTTTAAGAGGTATAACTCCCCAAAAATTAACGAACATCGCGGAGTTTCGAACTTGTCAAAGATTGTTATGCCCGTAACCTTTAAATGGCATTGGCGGTATATTTTTATCAAAACAATTTTACTACTTAGATTAATATGCAATAACAAAAAGACATATAAACAGGCATAACATTTCTTAAATTCCTATATATCGATTGTAAAAATTGCTTGAGAAACCCAGATTGGCAATTATTCACTTTCAATTGATTACTTCATCATTATTATGTGTATATCACACTGGGCATGACCTTATTTCCACAAAATATATATCAGATTTTTATGCCTGTCTATATCTCTTACTTGTTAAGTCTTGAGAAAGTCCATTGAAGGCATGAGAGTGCTAACAAGGCAAGTGCAAAGACGGACGGAAGGTCGCACGGTCGAGTTCCAACGGGGACAACAAATCAAATTTACTAACCTTTATTATTTTCAAACAAAGATATTGACATTTTGTTATTTATTGAGTCTAACAAATATAGTGGAGGGGGCAAGTTCGATTCTCTTTCAAATTATGAACTTTCAACTTATTTGGGAACATAACGTTTTTCCGTTCAACTGATAATTATAATATTGTTATTATAATTGATTTTCCTGCATACAATTTTGTGTTCTGTTGGTGCTTGTTACACTCACTTATCCAATGTTGTTCCTTTTCATTTATACTGAAATCATTTATCATTTTCTTTCTTTTAGAAAACACTGCAGTAAATTCATTTTCTGGAATAAGTCAAGAGATACATAAGATACTCTTATGTAAGAGATACAAATTTGTCTAAGGTGATAGAATTACGCTTCCATAGATCCAGGGTTGATATCGGTGTGTTTATATTGCATCGATTTCTTCGCAATTTAATTTGATAGATAAGATCTTAATGAAGTGGGAGTTTGTGTTTATGATTAACATTTCTTCGACAATGGGCATACACTTACCTATATAAGTGGGATTACCAACACACGACTTCGTATTCTCAGTTGGCAGCACTGATGGCTCTAAATACCCCTGTGTATCTGTTGATTATATATATATATATATATATAATTGAGCCAGAGGCTATGACATAACAAAATCCATTTATCACTATATTATACATGTAGTATAATTCTGTAGATTTTTCGCGCCGGAAACAAGAAGGGTTGCCCTTGCCTTTGCTCATTCTCATATTACATGTACATTGTTAAGCTCACGAGTATCTGAAAACATAAAAGTCACAACCCCGCCCAAATGTCCAAATGATCCTTTACTCTGTCTCTGGCTCAATTATATCGACAGTCATTAAAGACTTTAAAGTAGTTGAGAGCATATATACATGTATAATTATTGTCATCTGAATTACAAATGTTTCAATTATTAAACGTTTGAAGAACCGTTAGGATGAAAGTATGATTTAAATCGATGATAAGAAGTTCCAGTTATACCTCGTCGTATGTATCGCGTTGGAGCTGGTTTTGGGTTTACTTTTGCCGGATCATTATATGTTGATGTCCCTGAAAAAAATATGTTGATGCTTGAGATCTTTGTTTAAACATAAATAAAAATATTTTCAGAGGTACGAAGAATTGGTTGATTTCAAAATTACAAAGCCAACATTTTGCAAATTGCATATAATAAAATTTTCTGTCATATCTACGTTTCAATGTCTAAAATATTAGAGATAATTCTTTCCATACCGCTTTTTGAACTTATGACCAAGGCTCAAAGTCATCAGTTTTATGTAAATATCAAGCAGAAGTAAGTATTTATTATTTTAAGGTGAAAGCACATAGAAGTTATGCTAGATAACCTGTAAACTTAATGTATAGGGTATACATTAACCTAGTACCTGGTATTTCGTTACCAGCTGTTCATCTTATACTTAAGTAATATTTAGCACTGTTAACATCATTTAAATTCAATTTTTTTTTCTAAAGCTAAGATAGTCATTTTTAACAGTGGTTTCTCTTAGACGGATTTCGGCTATACTTTTATAGATATTATTTGGCCTTGTATAATACCACTATCTCTTTAGAAAATACACATAACTTTTCAATTGGAGCTCAAATGATGAAGTCTAATTGACAGAAACGATATCGTCTTGAGCATTATAACGGCTATACTTTTATAGATATTATTTGCGGAAGGGCCTTGTATAATACCACTATCTCTTTAGAAAATACACATAACTTATGTGGGTGTCGGGTGTCATTGGTAGCATTATTGTTTCTTGTCTTTCTTCTCGTTTTTTCTCTTGTTTCGTTCCTTTCTTTGTTTGTCCTTTTTGTTCTTTTGTTTTCTTTTTTTTTGTTTTTTTTTTTCGTTTTCTCTCTTTATAACTTTGTAGTATATTTATAATATTCAAAATTAAAACTTAAAGTGATACAATAAACGTAGAGTTTGAGTAATGATTATATTTGAAGATATCGATTCCACGAGTTATGTCCCTTGTCTGCATGTTATTGAAGCTGTGACTGTTCGGCAGACAATGTATATTCTATTATTCACTGTTTGTGTACTCATATCAATGTTCTAGGGCCACCCTTTGTATATATTTCACGATTACAAATAATTTTAATAATATCAAAGTTATAGGTTTAATATAGAGGCCAAAACAAAGACTCCAGACAATCATTTATGTCAATAAGACTTCAAATTTAATACAAATACATATTTATTTGGAATTGAGTTTCGAAATTGTGCAAGTGTTAGGTAAAATATGATGTGTCATCATCAACATCACCATTAGTAAACACATGTCGTCAAGTCCGATTGTGCTGTCAAAGAATTTATAGTACTAGAAATGTACTAGTTATGGTGAAAAGAAAATGGGGTTACAACAATGAGTATATGACAGATTGTGGTATCGTTCTACTGCGGCTATTTATTCACGATGTTATGGAGGGTTGTATATTACGAAAATATTGCTTTGTTCAAATGTGATTGACATATGCAAACACCAGGTTTTTTTTTTTTTTTTTAGCTTTTTAAGAGAGCAAAACTAGCACATCAGGACAGCTACCTTCCACACCATAGAAAATTCACTTACATTAAAGTTTATTATTTGGCCTTGTGTGATTCTATTTTCTCTTTCGGAACTATACAAATGTTTCAGTCCGAATTCCACTGATGAAGTCTCATTTCGTAATATTTTTATATTTTTTGCCTCCATTGGCTTAGAGACCTATTATGCGTTACATGGTACATTGTTTTTCAAGCACAATCTGATGCCCTTGTTAAAATGTTGATCAATTTGATAATCTGTTAGATGATATTTACAATAACACTTAGAGTGCAAATTTCCACACGTGTGTTATGGTTCATATCAGTTTGCAACAAATGTTAAACCAAAAAAGGTGAGTTGCATTTTTATCGCGTTTATGTTTTTATACCGGAAATTGGTATATAGGCATGTTTAATGAATGACCCTATACCAAAAATACATGTACAACAACATTTGCTGTTGATTATTGAAGACTTTCAACATAATACTTCAAGAAGAAAAACATAATTTAAAATAGTGGTAAAGTTTCCATAGCGCACTCATTTTATCCCAAAGGTGCAATAGGGCGCGACCTGACCGACAGAATTGTTATGAAGTTTCATTTCGTGTATATACATGTATACATACGCAGATCACTAGGGGAATCCGTTACCGATATCAAGTATGAAAGAAAGACGACTTAACATAGAGTGGATAGGATAACATGTAAATATATTGATTTAAACAGCAATCTTAATAATCAGGTGAAAATTGGAATATGAGGGCGCGAAATCTTCTAGGTCTAAAGTACTCACCCTCTGTGACTGGCACTGTATACTGGTGACTGTTTTGTCTTGGTCTTTCAGGCATGTCTTCGTAACCAATTGAGGGAATTTCATCGTACATGTGCGATGTTTCGTGATTTGAGCAATCCAAATTTTTATTTTTTGAACTGGAATGACGTTGCACAATACGAAAATATGAGTTGCATATAAGTAATAAACTGCTAGTCAGATGCAACTCATAGTTTTAAATGATGCTACAATTTATATCCTATAAAAATTTCATGTACCAAAGTAATAATTTTCAGGTTGTTTGTGAGACAATATATACAAATATATTTAAAAAAATGGTGAAACGTTAACAGACACGGGTCTGTGGGATTCAAGAGATGGGATCAGGTGCCATAGTGGGAGTAAGAATTCCTCGTTGGCCGGTCACACCCACCGACATTGACCAATCAAATTCAAATGAAATAAATAAAAAATCAATCCTCGTCACAATTGCTACAGGCGACTCAATGACCGCCGTCTAGGAGGTAACTCAACATATATTACCTTGTTTATACTCGTATTTTTGTCATGATTTCAATAACATTAGTTATACATTCAACACGATACTTTCCTATATATTGTCTGTGCTATCTTGTTGGCAGAGAATGTGGCACCTCTGTTGTGGAATAATTACTAGCACAAACAACAGTAAACAGGAACAGGAAGTTTTATGTTTGATTAAAAAATCAAAATCCATATAACGATCAATGAAATATTTTATTAAGAAAAAAACGTATTTTGTCATATCTTTGTTACCAAGACAATATGTAACTTAAGCAAGCTGGATCCACTAGCAAAGCAAGTCTATATTGAATTGGCACAGGTATTGCTCTATCTTGTATTTAAATCGAATGTAGACGTATTTCATTTTAATACAGAAGGATTCAGTTCATACCAAGTCGAGGCCGTACCATTATAGCTGTGATTCATGTTTCTATTTTCGGATCCACATGGAGGAGCGGAGTAACCTTTTGATTACAAAACGGTCGATGCGGTTATGGAAGATTTCACTGGATACTACTGACAAGTTGAAGCGATTACTATTGGCAGTATTATTTAAATGTATTACGTAACATTTAAATTCGTCCAGGTCAAAAAAGGGTTCACGCTATTCCACCCGCCAGAGTATATGGATTTTTCTATACGAATCTCCATAAACGTTTTGTTTTTGTTTTGTTTTGTCTTTAGCGCCACACTCAAGAATGTTTCAGTCATATCGTGGCAGACAGCTTTAAATGATGGAGGGGAGAACCCTGTTACAAATATCCAGGAAGAGCACATCGGATTTTAGCAAGTTTCTATAGACTTTGAATCAATACACTTTATGTGATATTTGTCATAGGCATTGTCAACAGCCACGCGGTGCTTAAAATGTAGAAACTGTCTGTGGTAATATCAGTAAAGGTTTGTACTGACATGTTTCTGCGAATTTATTCTAAAACAGATGATCATTGGTAGTAATTCTTTATAATATAATTACTACAGAATATCATAAAAAATGATCATTGTAAAATATGGCATTCACTCGTTTTGGCCTGAGTCTATATGATTATGATTTGCTTATTAAAACATATATTTCCGAATTATTACACGTGACTCTAAACTGTAATTTTATATAATAATTTTTTTAAAATATCTCATTTAATTGGATTGAAAATGCTAGGTAAAATTGGTTTAACCTACTTTGTTATCACGCGAGGAACTACGTCGGCCATTGCTAGGACAATTGCTGTTCAGTATATCATAGCGCTTCATCATCAGGTGCTTTTGTGTTGTGTTTCTCAAATATCGTTAATAAATTTAAAAATTGAATTCATATGTAACAATTTTTCGTTTTTTATTAAATTATAAGGATTAACATTTAGTTTTTCAAAGTTGAGGCAGAGTACAATTTGCATTGCGCTTAATCGTTAATGATAAAAATATTCATACACGTTTGTTCCTTTTTAAGTAAACTAGCCGAAGCAGTTAAGATATAAGGAAAACGATTTACCTTTCATTTCCACTTCCTGAAACAAAAAAGTATCGTTATTTTTTCAACTGAAATAAACATTACGTTTTAAATCGTAATGTCATCAAGATATTTATTTTGATAGGTGAATGAAAATACAGAGAGAGAGAGAGAGAGAGAGAGAGAGAGAGAGAGAGAGAGAGAGAGAGAGAGAGAGAGACAGACAGACAGACAGACAGACAGACAAGCAGAGAGAGATGGAGACAGACAGACAGACAAGCAGATAGTGAGAGAAAGACAAACAGAGAGAGAGAGAGAGAGAGAGAGAGAGAGGGACAGAGAGACAGAGACAGGCAAAAAAACAAACAGGGAGAGACAAAGAAAGAGAGGGAGAGACTGACAGACAGAGAGAGTATATTTCTAGATTGATCAAAAGTAAAAATGAAGAAGTATCAAAGGATAATCGAAACTCTAAGTCCATTATAATTCGACAAATTAGATATACTAATGTTTTCGACATGAAGAACAATTACTAATCCCAAGCGGGAAGGGACCAGATGTCCGGAAGGAAAAGAAAGAATAAAAGGATGGATAGATAGATTTTTTACAAGCTCAACTGATGAAGTTAAATTGACAGAAACGATCGTCATGAGCATTAAAATTTTGGCACTATGTGTATAATATTTATAACCACTAGGTCGTTGTTACTGCTGATATACATAAACCTAGTACCTGATATTTCGGTACCAGCTGATGATTTTATACTAAAGTAATATTTGACACTGATAGCACCATATAAAATTCTAAATTCTTCTAAAGCTAAGGTGGCCATCTTTGTACAGTGGTTACTCTTAAACGAATTTTGGCTATACGTTTAAATATATTGTTTGGCCTTGTCTGATATCACTCTCTCTTTAGAAAATCTATTTAAATTGGAGCTTAAGTGATGAAAACTAACTGACAGAAACGATCGTCTTGAGCATTAAAATTTAGTATTATGTTTATAACATAGATAAATAAGTAGATAGACAGACAGACTGACTGATGGATATAATAAGAACAAACTTACGTTGTTTTCTGGCTTTATGTTTGAGTATCAAAACTAATATTACCACAATCAAGGTCAGGGCAATGATCACAGCAGCACCAATAATCAGGTATATGCTGTTTACTGTTATTGTAATATTATTTCCGCTCCCCGTGTTGTTTCCTAAAAGAAATGACAATACACAATTTGACCTGTTATCTGTTTATCCTGTTTAAATGGATTAAATGAATTCATCTTTAAACTGATCTAGACAGCGATTTTTAAAAGAGCAATTAATAAATACATAACACATGTCACAGAAATAAGTGAACAGTATAAAAACAGAGATAACAAAGTATGTATCTTTAGGAGGTTCATGGGACCCAATACAAATATGGTGAACCTAAACACGGATTAGCTGTGTTTTATTATCATTTTGCTCCATTTTAACTACTTAAAGCGATATACAACAACAATATACATAGGCATAAATAATGATAAAAAAAAATCCTGAACTCTACCTTTCTACTTATATATAAATACAACAATAGACCTAACCTGTAATATATATATATATATATATATATATATATATATATATATATATATATATATATATATATATATATATATATATATAATTTACATAAATGAATAAAAGATTTCTATGTCTGTGTATAGTTCTTATTTATTAATATACATCTTGTAGAAGTAGTAAAAGTATTCAACGTCGAAAATTTTGGGGTTAATACAGCTAATGTCACTTTAACTTATCTCTATAGTAATGAAAAATATTTTATGTTATAGTTTAAAAGTATATACATCAGTTGAATTGGAAATTAGTAACTTTGCAGTAGAATTTATTTTATACTCTTAAAATAATGATATTTCAAATAGAATTGTAAACAAATAAACAAATAAGTAAGACAAGATACCATCTCCAGTTGAAATTCCAAATTCTGTATTAAAACGTTCTGAAACAGATAAAAGTAAATGATACAATGAAGGCAGGGTTTATATACCTTCTTTCTGTACACCTGCCTGTGTGTGTGTGTGTGTGTGTATGTGTGTGTGTGTGTGTGTGTGTGTGTGTGTGTGCGTATTCGAACATAATTATCTCCTTTATATAATTACTGTATCATTTTAACTGTTTGTGTTTGAAAACATCTTAAGCTGTTTCACATATGCCTGAAAATTGTGGTTGTTATATAATCAAGTAAACTAACCGAACATGCGAAACATAAAAATAATCTGGAAAACACTTGTTATAAAAACATGCAAACTCATGTTTAGCAGATACGTAAAAATATCATTAGATTGAATCCGCGGGACTCAAACCCATGCAGACAGAGATGTGGGACTACATGGTCTTAAGCGTTAATCAGCCTGATACGGTATTGAATCCGTAAAGTAACCGGAAAGATAAATGTACAAACTACGACCTCAGAGTTATCCAGTGGTTAGTAAGTGAATTGTAAGCTGTAGAAACTATCAGCAAATTATAATACATGTAGACAACATTTTACAGTAGTTATTTTTAGACAGATATTACAAAACACTTAGGTTCAGCATTTCGTGAGTTCGAGTCCATCCGGCGGCAGGTTGGTTTCCTGTCCTTCGGATAAGACAGTAAAAACTGAGGTCCTGTGTCACAGTAGATATCGGCAACTTAAAGAACCCTCGCTGCTCAATGGCAGTAAGTGCCCAGCATAGGCCAAAATATGAAGCCCTTCACCGGCATTTGGTGACTTCTACATGTGAGTGAAAGATTCTTGAGTGAGATGTTAAACTACAATAAAACATAAAAACTTGTTTCATACCTCCATTTTCATTCGGACTTCACGTTTCTTTTAAATTTGAGCTGATGAAATTCTTTCGACAAAAAACGGACGTCTAAAGCATTTTTTTTTTTGCCTTTGGTCAAAACTATAACGTTGGTAATATGTTTATAATTTTAAGAACTACCATATTATGACAAGTAGCATTGTCAGAGGAAATGAATGTATCGATCATAAATTTCGCATCATGTTGACTTACGTATATTCATACGTTATCACATGCCGTAAACGTATGACAAAGGATAACACCTGTGAGACAAGACTAGCCATATTTGATCAAACTGAAGTTGAGAACACCATTTGCGTGTAATAAATAAGCCTTTTTCTCAAAGATTAAATGTTGAAATTTCGAAAGCTGGTGGTAGCATAATTCAGTGTCAATAACCCATTGATGTATGTACAAGTAAGATGATAGCTTCATTGATTTATAGATAGATAGATAAACAATTTTCTGAATTTGATAGTGTAGTGATTACTTTTAGATTCGGGTATACTTTTAGATTTATTATTTGACTATCAGTTATATGGGTTAAACGAATATATCTGATTTATTAGAACGCAAAGTATCACTTTGCAAAATTTTGTGTGTAAAGTTAAATTTGCAAGTACAACTTATTTACATTTATAAAATACAAGATATGTTTTTACCTGGTGCGCAACGTTGAGTATTTGGTATACAGAATGTGATAGTTACTTCGTCTTTATCTGTACTGCCAAATGTACCTTCATATCCGCCGAAATCATTTTCATTTACTTCATTTATGACTAATGTAATAGTGATATTACAGTAAACGTTGAGTTGAGGCTGGCAACCTTGGGGGAAAGTCGTTGTACCAGCAGTATATTTAGTTGGTATAGAATTTCCCAAAACCTAAAATGAAATTTATCATCATCATCATCATCATCATCATCATCAATAGTATTTAATAGGTTGTCTTTGTGGGGATGATACTTTTCATGCTACTCCAGGTTTGCAAATTCAGCTTATTGCGATCGTGAAATAAGAGACAAAAAATATCGAAATTTAAACCTGTGAAACTAAATCCTATATAATATTAAATATAACAGGGAGGAAAGTCATGTGGTTGCTAAAGCCCCTTTCACACATTCAAGGATGAGACGATAGTTCAACACGGATTAAACATTTTGATCATCCGAGACCATCCGGCGTCCTGGGGTTCTGTGACGTCGTGATGCCGGTGTCAACGCGGTCGTAACACGATGCTGACACGGATAACGCCGGTACCTACACGGACTGTACACGGATCCTACACAAATCAATACAGACGATTTTCATCCGTGTATTTCCGGCTAAAAATAAAATATGTTTAATTTTTCTCCCGGATCATTTTTACCAAGCCGGATGATCCCGGATGTCGCCGGATGCATGCACGGTCCGTACACGGTGATGGCGGATCTTCACGGCCCGTCACGGATTGACGGTCCGTGTTAATCCGGCGTCTCATCCATTAATGTGTGAAAGGGGCTTAAGGTGCCTTACTCTCTTGATCTTTTTACCTGTACAGTCTTGTTTGTAAATGTACGGCTCCAAGTCGAAGATGGCATGAAGTTTGTTCTCATCTGAACAAGAACGGAACATTTTCTCGCATTGCATAGAATTAATGGTTCCTTTGAAAGGATATCAATCGTATAGATTTCTACAACAGAAAAGTCTTGATTCAAAGACGATTATGATATGTATTTGCTTTTGGACCACAAGTCCAGACAAGACAAGTGTGTACAGTTCTGAACCATTGAAATTCAGTCATATGTCTGATCATTTGAAACAACATAAATCCCAGTAATACATAATTACAAAGTCTTCCAAGGTAACGTGGCACATCCGAGTTCTGTGAAAAGCCTATACAATGCGGTCTATTTTCCAACATATAAAAACAATGGTTTGTGGAGATATAACATATTGCATTGTACGAATTCCATGCATAACTGAAGCTCTATTATTTTTGTGTTAACAAGGGCCTTTCACCCCTTAGATTTGCTTTAGACTCGTTGTGTTTGAAAACATGTGCCAATTAACCTTGGTAGACATATACATTAGTGAAGGTAATAAAATTGTCAGATTGTTTGGATATTGAAAATAAAACCTTGTAAAATCAGAGCCATATTACGTTTTGAAGACAGGTATGGTAAGAAGAGTACGAGTGTCGATTTTCTGTCGATATTTATTCCGACAGCGCTAACGGAATAAAGCAAATATACAGAGGATATTAAACAATTGTTTTTGAATACTATGGTTATTACATCGAGGCAGGAATATACATATATATCTCACGAGATGTAATAATCATGTTATTTAAAAAACAATTGTCAAATATTCTATTATTACATTTTTAAGCCATGCTTTGTTACCCGATGTTATAGTAGCTAGGCCGAGATACAGTCTACACTCTTCGAGACGTGAAATGTAAACAAACCACATGTTGGTTGATATATAGCACTCCGTTACTACGAAAATAGTGCACTGAAATTGCGCTAAAAAGTTCAAAACACCAGACAAACAAACAAACAGTCTAACATTTATTACAAAAAACAAATCATTTTAATATATGGGTAAAACTGTGAAAAAATACAAGCGAATTAGTATACACAAACTTGAACAACGGCTAAGCGAGACGGGAATTGTCAATCTTCATGACTCGCACTGGATGTGTGCGAAGATGTACTGATGTGATGTTTGTTTTGTGATGACGTGAATGTAATGTTGACTGGTGCGTTGAAAGTACAATTTCCTGAGAATAACACCTGATGATTCTCTAACACTGCATTTTGTTTGGCAAAAAATGAAATTCAGCATTCTCCATTCACTTTGCATATTGAGTTGTATTATCAGTTTTCAAAAATATCAATGAAAAATATCAGTGAAAAATTTAGATTATATTTAATTGATATATTTAATAGCAAATATAATAAAATAGAGCACTGGGGTTTTCTACACTTTTCTAAAGTTTTTACCAAGAAAACCAACATTATATATATATATATATATGTATATATATATATATATATATATATATATATATATATATATATATATATATATATATATATATATATATATATATATATATATATACGGACTCGAAGCGCAGATATATTACATGTTTACGTGTTTTATTGATTAGTATATATGTATATATACTTACTTTGTGAGATGGCCAATGTAAAATTATTAAGGAGCAAATATAAAGCCAAACACTTTAGCATATGGACTCTTTTCTTCATCCTGTAAATATAGTTGCCAATACTGAATATATAACTCAGCTTCTTTACCATATATCACCATTTAGAAAATGAAAACATAAGTTCTTTACATCCCACCTGTTCATATAATGTGAAATCATTATCACGTGTATATGAAGATGTTAACCTATCTACGATACGTTAAGTAAAACGGACGTGATGAATTCGTAGGAAAGACATGAGTAAATGTCCAATCAATATGACCTTATTCCCAGCTGTTCGGTAGTAGTTGTTGAATCGTACTTAAGAATAGACCTTTTCCGTGTTGCTTCGTTCCGACATGGTTCGTAGTAATATTATGCACCATCAACGAGAAATATGTCCTACATAATTTCCTGTTAATGTGTTTATCGCACAGGTGACCAGAAATATGTATCATGTACAGTGAAAGGAGCCAAATTTGAAAAGTAGGCTAAAGTAAAGGCATGACACTTGTGAACTTTACAAGAATGAGCATTTAGTTTAACTCCCTCACTCAATTACCCACGACAAGATATCATTGAATGTAGTCATTGTTGATATAAAATTTCAGATCTTTAGGATGTCCAGGATATAGATACAAATATGGTAAAAATGGAAGTACACGGACCTGTTGAAACCAAAAGGTTGGATCAGGTGCCATGGAGGAGTAAGCATCCACCGTCGACCGGTCACACCCGCCGTGAGTTCATAGTCAAATAAAAATGCAATGCGTGAAGAACGAATCCTCTTCACAATTGGTACTAACTCAGGTCACATTTCTATTGACGTCACGCGATCTGTGTATAAATATTCCATAAAACTGAATGAAAAGGTGACAACTAGGAAAAGGTCTATTGTGACATGGATCCTGTTTGATAGTGGTTGCTTGCTTCGGCTAGATTGAACGAGCGGTGTAAGACTTAGAACTTTGCAATCATGTGTTTGAAAACCCTGCACGATCAGGGATCGATTCAGGGACATTTAGGCCGAAGATTGGGAGCTCTACCAGCTCAGTTTCTATGCCCGCGTTTGTAGTAATTGTTTAATCTACTTTACCGGTTGTAAATGTACTGAGATGTTTGCTGGACTTCAGGCTTACTTTGGATCTGACCGGACGGTACCCGTTTACTCATGTCTCCTGTGGTTTTTTTCAGGAGGTCCACGTTTGTCCAACAAAAATGATATCTTTTTTTGTTTTATTTACTCTCTTTGGAATAACACTGTTATATTATTGTATCTCATTTAAAACTTAATGTTTTCGTTCAAACATTATATGAGTAAATGTTTTACATAAATCATTAACAAAACAATATCGAAATCATTTTTATATAAGTATAATGTGAATATTTCTGGCGTATGAATTGAATTCAAAGATCAATTCCAAAAATACTGTTTTACTCTAACAGCATAATGATTTAAAGGAAATCATCTTATTACTTATTAACACAGTAAAAATCGGCTATAAGTAAATGGATAATTACGTACTTATCAGTAATCTAGACATAATATCACTTTCGGTTAATATGTCTATAATATTATATGTTCATTTTCTTCTTTGTAGTATGTAAGAAAAACATAAAAATGAAGCATTACTCTTACTTTCATCTTATATAACATAGTTCTATATATGCTCGATGTGTGCATGTGTGTGCGTATGTGTGTTCGATGTGTGTATGTGTGTTAGACGTGTATATATGTGTTCGATGTTTGTATGTGTGTTCAATATGTGTATGTGTGTGTGTGTGTTCGACGTGCATATTTATATTCGATGTGTGTTTAATGTGTGTGTTCAATGTGAATGTACCTGTGTTCGATGTGTGTATGTGTGTGTGTTTGATGTGTGTATGATAGTTCGCTGTGTGAATGTGTATTCGATGTGAGTGTGCATCAGGGATGGACAAGAATTACAGTCAAGATTAATCGATTATTAATCGATTACATGGCAGTTTTTATGTAACCGATTTTCGATTACTTTCAATAACATGCATTAATGAAGTTTGAAAAGCAGATATGCTGCTTAATACATTTATAGATGAGAACTTATTTACAAGTCCAACAACAAATCATTGTCTAAGAATAGAGTTACACATCCGAAATGTCACTATTACATTTAATTAGCATTAGTTTGTGGAAATTTTCACCACTGAGACGGCACCTATATTGAAGGAATATTTTATCAGCAACGCTAAATAATCTGTCCACGGATGATCTGTGCGAGCACGGATGAGCACATGTACATGTCTGTTGCGAGCAACCGTATTTACTTAGAAGTGTAATAAACACAATTTAAATGTAAAGCATTTTTGTATATGTAATCAATTATGTCTGTTGTATCGAAATCAACGATTAATCTTCAACCTTTTGGATAAATCACCGATTACGAACCCACTCCAAGTGTGTATTTGTATTTAAAAAATGTGTGCAATTTGTAAATGTAATCGATGCATTATATTATGTGTATTTTGTAGACGTGTTTATGTGTGTATGTTCGATGTGTGTTCGATATTCCGATTTGTGTACATGTGTATTAATCGAAAGTGTCACCATCGATTACAGTTTTACTTTCCATTGTGTGTGTGTGTGTGTGTGTGTGTGTGTGTGTGTGATACTGACTCTTAATCATTCTCTCCATGTCGCTAGTTTATATCACATTCATTTGTCTTATGTATCACCGGGTATTTTAATCGGATGTATTTCCTTTTAGTAAGAGTATATTCAGCCTATTGATCTTCCTAAAAATGCGATTATTAATCGTACGTGTAAATATGAATAAATAGTTAAGTGCTCTACTGTAACCTGACGATACTACTTATCATTTTGGTCTGACAAAATAAAAACACTTTTCCATTAGTAAATACAAAACCACAAAAATCGCATTAATACAGCGAAATAAAAGTTATCTAATTCTACTAATTCTATATATATACTATATACTAATTCTTACGTAGGAGATACTAAGTTTTACATAGGAGATAATAAATCTTCCATAGGAGATAATACGTTTTACGTGGGAGATAATAAGTATTACATAGGAGATGATAAGTCTTACATAGGAGATAATAAGTCGTTCGTGAGAGATGATAAGTCTTACGTAGGAAATACTAAGTCTTGCATAGTTGATAATACATCTTAAGATAAGAGATACTTAGTCTTACGGATGAGATCAATTTTTCTAGGGTGATACTAATACGCTGCAATATATATATATATATATATATATATATATATATATATATATATATATATATATATATATATATATATATATATATATATATATATATATATCGTAATGACTGCATTGTTAAACTGCGCGTTTGTTACTTCAGGCATTCTGTTACTTCCTACTCTCTATTGATCCGATTGTCATTACATAGAGTAACGTTTAGTTCAAACGAAATGATGCACATGTACATATGTATGCAGGAAGATAAATCAGAATATATGTTGAAATAGATGGTGTAATAAAACTTATTTTGTAAAGGCACTCCACCTACAGCTTGTAACACTACGATAGCAGTGTCCATGCCTATACGGAGAGCATACAGTCTATCTAATTATCTTTCCGTTTCGTTGCTGTTGTTTTTTAATTTTTTGTTTGTTTTTCGTTTTACTTTGCAATCATAAAACATTTCTATTACTTGACAAAATAGCATTCATTCCATATCTGATTTGACGTAAGACTTTTTATCTCTTACGTAGGACTTATCTCGTACGTAAGATTCATTATATCTAAGGTGATCTTTTGTCCAGGTCAGACTTGTTCTATTACAAAGCTAGAGGATACTGTGTTGTGTTCAAATTCTTTCTGGATCTGTCCTACACTATAGCGCTGTCCGATGCAATTCACATAAGATGGCGGGGCCAAGTAACCTTTTGGGTATCAAAGGATGATTCTACTCACGTTTTCGTTATAAAGAAGCTGTACTGGAAAACGTTTCATTTCTAACTGGATACTCCCTTATGTATGGCGACAAGTAACTCCCGTCAGTGTTATTTTAGAATTATGCTTTATTACCTAAACTTTAAACTCGTGCAGGTCACGAATGTTTTCACAAGACTCCATCCTGCCAGTTTATATGGATTTTACTTTAAATAATGAATGTTAGTTTAACGCCCCGCTTTTGAAAACTCCGAATATTTCTATATTCCTATCATTTTAGGTATATTTCTACATTTATGATACTATAGCTAATGCTGTCGCCATGGAAATGATGGTTCGCAGAACATAAAAAATGATAAAAACCAAACAAACAAATAAACATATATTTATAAACCTGTAAAGTAAATTAAAAAACAAATCAACAGAAACCTTACCTTGTATGTGTAAAATAATTCCAACAGGAATGACTGTTTTAACTATAACTGTAATAATTCGGAGTATTAATAATAAACTGTCGCTAAACAGGAAGACCAATTTTCCGGTAAGGAGTTAACAAGCGAGAGGATAACATAAAACGTGTGATCTGACATCAGTGTGGAGCTTAAGGACCTATTAGTTCCTGTGACACTCCGATTTTTAAACCTAGACGATTCGACGCTATGTTGTTTTTGATTAAATGATATAAACATAATAACAAAGTTATGATGCTCAAGACGATAGTTTCTGTCAATTACACTTCATCAGTTGAGTTTAAAATATGTGTATATTTTCTAAGAACATGCCAAATAATAAATCTAAATGTATTGCCTAATCCGTCTAAGAGTATCCACTATAAAAAGATGATGACCATCTTAGCTCTTGAAGCGAGTGGTTCGAGCATTGCGCTTCAAACCATGAAGTATCTTGCCTCTAGTCAGCACAGGTTCATCTCACTGGAACATATGCTGATTGTATGAGAAATGTTGCCAGGTTACTTGCGGAAGGCCGGTATTCTCTTCCCGGGTACATTATAACTTGACTCTTTCTCCTCTATCACTGGATACTCCCTGCACCATATGACTAAACCAGCGCTGAATGTAACGTAAACAACATTCAAAATTCAAATCTACCGAAGTGTTATACAAAGATATAAAACATCTCAGATACCAAAGTATAAATATTTAGGATGTCCAGGACACAGATCCAAACCTGCCAAAAATTGACAAACACGGACCTCTGGAAACCAAGTCGTGGGATCGGGTGCCACGGAGGAGTAAGCATCCCCTGTCGACCGTTCACACCCGCCGTGAGTCCACAGCCAAGAGGCTTTAAATTATTTTGGTTTAGTTTGTGGTTTTTTTTGTTTGTGTCAAAGTTTGTTTGTTTGTATATGCCCCAAATAAAGAATATACAAGTCTTTATAGTAAGAATGTTTTGTTTAATTCAGATAATGTTTTACTGATTTAGTCAATACAATGTGGCGTCATCAAAAAGGCATTCATTACTTTATTTCCACTATTACATTTTGAATCGAATGTGACATAGGATTCATTAGATAACCTAACTTTTTCAATTTCTTTATATTTACCAAAGCTTTTCAAACTGAAAACGGTTGATTTTACTTTGTTATTACTTATACATTTTAGAAATGACAAATATATTTAAAACATTCGGGTCTCCTTTTAACTGGTTTTAATGTAACGGTCTTTGACTTCTTAAAACTGAATCTATCGCAAACTTTCTTTCAAGACCAGTTGATCAGAACCTAGTATTTTGGTCATAAAGTTGGTCCCGCAACTATAAGGTCAATCCTGATAGGTTCTTGTTGTCTTAAAACTAAATAATCAATTGACGTTTATGTATATTATGTGAGTGTTATTGTCAGTAGTCGAGAAGTGGTCTCTTCCTTCACTCATCATGTAAGTTGCGTCGGTGATCTGCTGTGACAGTTACCTAGTTCATTGTTTGATGTTGTAGTAACTTTATGTATCAAGACACTCTCCGGTAAGTGTTCCGGGGGTAATAACCACAAGACTCGTACTTTAAATCAAAACAATAGTAAACATAATACTTCGCAATCAGTAATAATAACAACAATGTTTTCTCAAAGTTGAAAATTATTATTTTATTGTCAATTTATCTTATTCCTGATATTTCATCTTGCTGTGAATATATATATATATATATATATATATATATATATATATATATATATATATATATATATATATATATATATATATATATATATATATATATATATAAGAAATTGTGTGTTTGACGTTGGCACAATTATATTTAATTAATTTGTTTATATCCACATTTTCTGAAAAAATGAAAAACGAAAAATAACAATGATGAATATGATACAATATCATATCCCACTGGAATCTAAGTTGATTTTGTCCAAAACTTTACTTGCGGAAGGATGTTTGTGTTGACAAAATTGTAACCGGATACTCTTCCGCACCTTTAAAATTTGGTCGCCACCATATAACTGAAATATTGTTGAATTTGTTGTAAAACATCATTCAAAAATCAAGCGAACAGGTAGCCAAAACAAGAGCTTTCTTTCGATATGAATTATTTAGTAATGGTAACGGTAATAGAAAATAAATTATTGATCAATGCCCTTGATCACCTGCTTATTCATCTCTGCCAAGTAATAAGATCATTTTGTAATGTTTGAAATTTTCGACATATCACTTTTATGGCTTTTTCGAAACACAATTTAATTGGAGCTTTATATAAATGACTTCTATACATCAAAACTCATTTTGTGCTTAGCGGAAAACAATTTTCTCTGCCTGACACTAACGCTGACTGCAAAATTCATCACCGATATCCAATTTCATCATTCAGAATATCTATTATTAAACGTACATAAGAGGACACGCTTGCTAGTTCAATGACAGATCAACAAAACTGTATAAAATGAAAAATAGCAGTTCAATGCATTTTTGTATACGTATTTGTCCATTTTGCCGGATTTGTTTGTGTCCTGGACACCTTAAAGATTTATACTTTGGTATCTGACATGTTTTATAATTTAATTCTCAGTATCAAGGCATGTCTTGAAAATATGATATACACTTTTTCATTGTCTCTTACAATAACTTAAAAATATGGGATCGAAACTAAAACTACACAGTAAAATTGATCAAAGCAATCCATATTTAATAGTCACCGCTAGTGCAGTATTCATGAATACATTCTTACTTGATTATTTACATTTATAAGTAACTATCTGTGAACCACTTCAAACCATTTCATTTTTTATTTGTATTTATATTGGTTCTCAGGTAAATTCAAAGTCAACAGTTAAAATACATGTAAGTCAAATTCCCATGGTAAAAATTCTCCGTTATAGATACCCAAATTTCTTAAATCAAGACGAAAATATGAAAAGTTCAAGAGGTTAATTCATAGAAAATAAAGAGGTACAAAACAAAGATAAGCAGTTCATTTAATCATACTAATTATTATTTTGGTTACATTTACAAATTTCGGTATTTATCTGACACATTTCACCAGAAGATGAATGAGTAGAAAATGGTGACATGTTCGTTTCCGTGGATACTATAGACACCAATAAAGAAACATTTTAAATGTCAATAACATGTGATTTCCTAATTAATAAGTAGTACATTAACAGAAGTTTTGAGCCTTGGCAGTGTTGATGAATTGGAGCAATCAATGCATTTCAGCGCTCCCTATCGATGCAGTATCTCCTGCATGGAATACAGGATTAGAGCGAAGTATTTCACTAAAACATCGGCTATGTATGAATGAAGTATCAATAACTCGTAATATCAGGAGGTATCCAGGGTTACTAATCGGCTATCGTATAGATACCTCCAGCTATCCCATATATACCAGGAGGTTTCCATGGGATAGCTGACACGTAACCCTGTATACCTGGCGATACGACCTGTTATCCCATAGATAACTGAGGTATCTATGGAATAGCAGGGTTTCGGTTAAAATTGCGTGCCATACATATTGTAGCGAGATCGTGGTAATTCTTGTTTGCGCAGAAATTTATATTAATTTTGCAATATGAAAAACAAAACGAAATATACTGGAGTAAAACATTATCGTAATAAAACCAATGTATCAAATGTTTGTGCAAATGTTCTCTCTCTCTCTCTCTCTCTGTCTCTCTCTCTCTCTCTCTCTCTCTCTCTCTCTCTCTCTCTCCACACACAAACACACACATACAACACACACACACACACACACACACACACACATATATATATATATATATATATATATATATATATATATATATATATATATATATATATATATATATATCGTAATGACTGCATTGTTAAACTGCGCGTTTGTTACTTCAGGCATTCTGTTACTTCCTACTCTCTATTGATCCGATTGTCATTACATATAGTAACGTTTAGTTCAAACGAAATGATGCACATGTACATATGTATGCAGGAAAATAAATCAGAATATATGTTGAAATAGATGGTGTAATAAAACTTATTTGTGTAAAGGCACTCCACCTACAGCTTGTAACACTACGATAGCAGTGTCCATGCCTATACGGAGAGCTTTAATTGCACTCATACAGGCTATCTAATTATCTTTCCGTTTCGTTGCTGTTGTTTTTTTAATGTTTTTGTTTTGTTTTTCGTTTTACTTTGCAATCATAAAACATTTCTATTACCTGACAAAATAGCATTCATTCCAGTATCATTATTTTTTTTTTAATTATTTTCCTTTTTACTACGTCAATTGATATACAATAACAAAAAAAGAGATACACACAGGCATATCAATTCTTAAATTCCTATACATTTCGGGAAAATTCCTTGAGAAACCCAGGTTTGTCACTTTTTTCAGTTGCAATTGATTAAGTCCTTATTTTTTTGTATATGAATAGCACACTGGACCTGACCTTATTTTCACGAAATATAGAGGGATATAAGATTTGTTTTGCTAATGTCACTTGAAAAATTGCATCTGATATTTATGCATTGACTGCTTTCAGTTGACATTTATAAGTCCAGGAATTCCAACTGAACAAATGCAAATTACATGAAGCGCGTTAGCCGGAGTTTGTCTTACGAGAGGTAAAAGATGCGTAATTATATCATCTGATGCTATGCGTTTACTTATCTTTGTAAGGAGTCCTTGGTTTTCATCCGGGCATTTCGTGATGGATTGCACACCTCTCTTTTTGCAGAGGTCTCTGGTTTTATTTGATCTTGGAATTCGAACTTGATACATTTCATATGCAAGGGAAACGCTCAAAGTAAAAATAAAGTCCTGAGAGCAACGTTATTTTTAAACGCGCATTGATGACATTTATTGTTTATTCAAGGGCATATGATTTAATCTTGTCTTATGATGAGTCTCCATTCCTCAGTTTTTACATTTGATTTTAACTGTGGACGCACGTCCCCGAGAAATATGGCATGCCTTGGGTAAATAAATCACCATTTCTCTTTACAACCACGGTGATAAATGAATAAAGTATGCCAAAATATCTACGTACTCTAGGTTTTTGAAATTCAATTTATGCAAATGAATGAATAATATATCACAAATTATACCATAAAACATTTGTTTAGATTTCAGTTCTGCTACAATTACCATTTGTAGACAAGATATTTAAAGATTCAACGTCTTATATCCAAATGTATCGTGTTGAAGTAATTTGTCCTGCCTGTTTCTGTCGATGCAATATAATGAATAAATATTTATCTCAAAGCCCCACGATCGCTCGTGGTGTCAATTTTGTTTTAGCTGATAATGTACGTTACAGCATGATATACATGGGTATAATATTCCCATCAGTCACACTTCCGTACGTTGATTTGTTTGCGAGTAATATGGATCTTAAAATTAAAACCAATTTTTAGATACCATGTGCAGCCGTTTGTTTTCACCGTATTTTTGTTTAGGTAAAAACTATATACTAAGGACATGTTTTAACAAACTTTACTTACCTTATAAATAATAATGAAAAATATGCTTTAAAAAAGACTAAATTACCAATCACTCTTTCGGCATATCTCGTAGACTTTTCTGAAGATAATTAGAAAGTAATTCGACACCATGTTTTGTTTGGATGCCAATGTAAGCACCGAAATATTGATGATTATTGACATTTGTACTCTGTGTTCGACGGTTAAGTGCATTCATGGTTGACTACAATATTTCATCACTTTATGGTTGTTACAAATACATGACCAACAATTACTTTACCCCCCCCCACCCCAGTATTAAAATATATTACTAGCAGGTATTAAGGCAAATTATTTAATCACCTATATATTTTATACAAGCTATCGCCTATTAAAGGCTTGTACATTAAGTGATTTTCCATGGACAATATTTAGTGGCTATTGGTTGAGTAAAGCTAATTACGACAGCCATTTTTCAGAGAATTTCTGTCCAAATTTGATTACATTAGAACTAAAAATTACCACTTTTTCTTTGATATTTTTCGTAAGTTCTAAGGTGTTCTATATAAATGCCTTGAAGTAAATCATTTGAAATGTCTTCTGTTCGAGTCAATGTCTGTTTTATTTGTCCTATATTTTAATCAAATTTCCTCTTAGGGATCAGTATAGTTCTTTTCAAATAGCTAAAACAAACTTGTTGAAACCTTTTTACATAATTTCGGAATGAATTACGTTCAATAAATCGGGCATTTGGTAGTTGTTAAGCATTAAACATGTTAAACATGTTAAACATTAAATGCACATTGCATTTTTCTTTTCTTCCTTAGCTGAAATTAAGTAGACTCAGTTTCGGACAAAAGTTCGTTATACACTGGATCGAATTAAGATAACGGTTGCTCTGACTTCATCCAAAACCAAATTCCATATGCAAGTACCGTTTAGATGTTCGGAAACGGGTTGTGTACTTATTATTGCTGAGACCAATATATTGAATAATATATGTTTATTAATAATCTATAAATACAAGCCGGCGCGGACGGTTAATATCCGTTTTGAGATTTGTATATCTATACCTTCAAGTACGTATGCTGGTGGACATTTGATCTCCAACGATACCTGTCGCTGTCGTAGTATACAGATAATAAGACACTCAGTCAAATACTGGCTTGATAACTTGATATTTTAAACGAACGATAGTGTATTTATGCATGACACTATGTAATCATTATCAATCACTATAAATCATTACTTACGTGTGCAGTTACAATGTTTCACTAAATGATATGCCGAGTTTTCTGTTCAATAGCGATAATTAAATCATCTATAGAGGTTTTGACGAGGATTTATTCCTCACTTAGTTCATTTGAAGTTGACTGGGGCATGTAACTGGGGCTGTTGTAACTGGTCAACAGAGGATACTTACTCCTCCGTGACACCTGATACCACGTCTGTATTTTCAGACCTCCGTGTATGTAAACCGGATTAATATATTGTCTTTCCAATCTCCTCTCGATTGATACATTGCTGTCTATGGTTTACTTCCTCATTGTGACTTTAACTTCGTATGCCGAGTTGCTAACCATTTTTTAAGATTTGGTATGACCCGATACCGGGAATCGAACCCGGGACTTTCGGCTGACGCTCTACCTCTAGGGCAAAGCTAGCATTGCATTTAAATAGGACTGGTAAAATGCCAATTCATCAATACAAAACTAAAACAGAGATGATTCAGATGGTTGAGCCAATTGTTAAGAATGGCAAATGACAGACTGCCAAAGGTAGCTCTACCATGGACACCACCTTGGAAGAGAAAACCCAGTAGACATCGTACCAACTGGAGAAGAACGCTTCTGTCTGAGCAACAAGAGATGGGATGTACCTCAAGCAACACATGGCAAAGGACAGAGGGAAATGGCGAGAACGTGTTGTGGCCTTATGTCCTACGTGGGATGAAGAGCATAGGGAGGGAGTAAAATATTCAAAATGATACACCATTCCCTCATAATGTCTCCTCTTATACCGAATATTTTACTTATGTCTGGAACATTAAATGAAAACATGGAGTAGTGAAAATTGCTTAGAAATACTAAAATTAGAATTTCAATCACTGCTACTTCTGTTAACCTCTTTTTCTCTCCTTGTACCTCATACTGCTCTGATTTCCATAGTATAAAACAAATTTTGCACAAGAAGTATGAGTGATCACCTACTCGGAGGTGATTACAGTATGTGATAAGGTCCACCTTAATCTCTGTCCATCTCGCTCAGCGGGCAGTATCGTATATAGACTACTCAATAATCTATGATCTACAGATATCTGTCGCGGTAAGTGTTTTTAATTGATTTTTCGTTAATCTTATTTTGACTTACAATATATCATACTGTAAGCGGAGATACCTCTAGACGGTGTAAATTACAACAGAAAACTGTAAAAAAAATGTAAACGAGTTCTTATCAGTGTAATAAATGAATCATGAACCTTAACCTTGTATGTATTGTACGTGACATGTGTAACAAGCACCAGAGTGCAAGACCTCTGTATTTGTTATATTATTATATGAATCTGGTTTATATACGAGTGTGATAAAAATCATGTAACCGTTGTCAAAATACAAGAACTTTTTGTGTATGCCCAACTGTGGGAAGGTACGGTTGCCTTGTTTGCAATTATTCTTATTCACTAAAAGAAATGTTTGGTTATCCGTTCGATAGCGGGTGTTGAGTCGTCTGTACCAATTTTGACGAGGATTTGTTCCTCACATGTTTCATTTGACTTTTGACTGTGGACTCATGGTGGGTGTGACCGGTCAATCGGGGATACATATTCTTCCATGCTACTTATCCCACCTGTGGATTTCATTTGTATATTTGTCTCCTGGATGTTCCGCAGATGAATAAAAAGAAGACTTTAAAATGTCATCGAATTTCAATATATCCGCCCGTTCTTAGAAACAATTGCTTCTGACAATATGTTTCTTATTTCACTGGCTTTTGTGCTGATGAATCTTGTAATTCAATTTAGTAGGTGAAGCTAATCAAGATACGTCATAGCTTATTTAGCTCTGAAGAGTGTCGTAAAAATCAGTTGTCATGTGAATTTTCTTTCTTTTAGCCATGTACAAGAACCGTACATCTTTGCACAATTGCATTTATTGGTCTACCTTCAGCATGGTGCTTGAACCCTGTTGCTGTCATCGCAGTGTGAGAGCCGTTTTTAATTTTATCAGGAATATGATTAATATTATATATAAAATCACAGATGCAAAAGTATTAATCTACAGAATGTCAATGAGACAACTATATAAATCTGTTGAACATTGAACACGGACCTCTGAAAATCCAGACGTGGGACCAGGTGCCATGTAGGAATAAATATCCCCTATTGACAGATCACACCCACCTCGAGTCCACAGTCAAATTCAAATGAAATAAGTGAGGAATAAATCCTCAACACAATCGGCGACCCAACAACCGTAACGGTAAAATATGAAATATCAATATTATATAGGCTTATATTATCAAGATTTCCGTTGTATCAAATCTAGACTTAACTGAATGCCAGGTTCAGTAAATTTTGAAGAAATGTATATCATTTGAACTACATGATGCTTTGTTTTGAAAGGCCTCAGTAACATTACTAATCGAATTCTTTCATGCCATTTTGTTTTGTTTCTTTCTTTTGTTTTGTTTTTTGTTTGTTTGTTTGTTTGTTTTTGTTTGTTTTTTTTGTTTGGTTTTTTTTTTGGGGGGGGGGGGGGTTGGGGGTTGTTCTTATTTTGCAAAATAATTCAGAAATATATCATCAAACGAACACAAAGATTAGCCGAAAAAAGGTATTTTCAAAATTGATCATTTGATTGTGTTTCAGGTCACAGGCCGGTGATACTGAAGACGAAAGATAGAAGACTTCGAAAATATCTAATGCTATTCGAATTTCAATTAATCCGCCCATTCTTAGAAATATTAGATATATTGTGAACTGAATACCTTCCTCAATTATAATCTAACTGCGATCAATTCCAGTATCCATTTGTACATATATAAAAATCTCAGATACCAAAGTATAAATCAATAGGATGTCCAGGACATAGATACAAATCCGGTAAAAATGGACAAACACGGACCTCTGGAAACCAAGAGGTGGATCAGGTGCCATGGAGGAGTAAGCATCCCCTGTCGACCGGTCACACCCGCCGTGAGTCCACAGTCAAGTCCAATGAAACACGTGAGGAGTGTATCCTCGTCACAATTGGTACAGACGTCTCAACAACCGCCAACGAAAAGGCAACTCAACATTTCACTTAGTGAAACAGAGTAGTCGCAAACAAGACTATTATACCGACCATAAAATTTGCGGAACGTTGACATTAAACGCGGTTTTCGATATCCCTGTGTCAATAATTTGTCAGTGAGTAGTTTACCTCTGTATATGAAATTTTCATATGTTGTGCACGCCCTGGCATATCGGATCATTTGTGAAATATAAACTCCATATGCAGGTGACTGAGGGATATTACTACTTAAATGTGGAAAATTTACGATGGGAAAGCCGAAATCGTCGCGTTTATCGTATAGCTTAGTTGCTAATTTCCCGTCTGTGTTTATATTAAGTAAAATGTCTAAGTATGAAGCGTGTGTACTTGATTCTGTTGTATCTTTAATTTCTAGTTCGCTGGGATATATCGCATTGACATATGTATGAAAATTGTCATTATTAATTGACAAAACGTCGTCGATATATCTAAATGTCAAATTAAAGGACACCGCTAACTTTTTTTCTTCTTTTGATTCAGCAGTTTCTGAATGAAGTCTGCTTCGTATGAATAAAGGAACAGGTCGGCCAATAAAGGAGCAGAATTGGTTCCCATAGGAATGCCGACAGTTTGTTGAAAGACCACGTCTCCGAACATTACAAATATATTGTCTATTAGAAATTCCAGCATGTTTTTTATATCAACTTCAGTATACTTATGTGTAGAATCAGAGTGGTGTTTGACGAAATAAGTATCCTGATAGCCAATCACTAGATATTTAAATTTTCGGGTACCACCTTTAGTGAAAAAGCAGTTGTCTATGATGCTAAAAAGTATTTCTTTTAATTTTTTATGTGGAATAGTAGTGTAAAGAGTTGAGAAATCATAAGTTTTGATACTGTGAATTCGAGAAAAATTGTGTGCCTTCAAATTTTCTAAAAGCTGTTTAGAATTTTTAAGTATTCACATCTGATTTACACCGCTTCTGGAATAAGCAACTGTACAGTATTTTTGAAGTTATAGTATCATTCTCACATCTTTCAAAGATATATTACTCAGTTTACAGGAAAACCCGTAGGTTGTAACAAACTCCTTCTCAATATTGGAAATACGAAAGAAAAATCCATAATAGTTCTATCTTTTCTAGAACTGAAGTTATAAAAGTAAAGTAATAAAGCCTACGGTAAAGATATGGCAATGGAAGTTATTAATCCACAGGATAAAATTCCATTTCAAACCTTCAAAGTAGGGGTTAATTATGTGTAATAAATCAATAACGCTGGGAGAAGAACAAGTTAATTTTTAATTCTTATTATAATACAGTTCAGTGTGTTTCAGTAATTAAACTCATTTACCTTGACTACAACATTTTGAAAACCAATTACTAGCATGGCCTTATTAGAAGAATTGTAGATCCTTCAGTCTACATACCAAATAGCATTTTCATATTTGTTGTTTCCTGGTTTGTTATATCAAATCTTGTTTTACATTCAGTTAAGAAGATGAAGTGGCCATACGGTAGTACGTTGAGGGATTATTTAGCCCGCTTTGACAGGGTTTGAGTTTTTGGTCTCAACTGACTTCTTATTCGCCCGTCTTAAGAGCATCTGTTTGTCCGTTTAACAGGTTGTCTGTCTGTCCGGTTGTCCGTCAGCCCGGTTGTTTGTCTGTCCGACTCTCTCTCTCTCTCTCTCTCTCTCTCTCTCTCTCTCTCTCTCTCTCTCTCTCTCTCTCTCTCTCTCTCTCTCTCTCTCTCTCTCTCTCTCTCTCTCTCTCTCTCTCTCTCTCTCTCTCTCTCTCTCTCTCTCTCTCCGATAGGGGTTTATGTCTGTGGTAAATTAAATTATACTTCGGACGGATGATCCGTGTCGAACTAATAAAACATGTATTTTTCCAAAATGTAGAATTGAAAAGAACAAAGTTTTTAAGTTCGACAAGTTGCTAATTTGCCATGTCATTTTGTTGAAAATCGGTGCAAAGTCTCAAAACGAACTTATCTTAACATATACAAAAATCTCAGATACCAAGTATAAATCAATAGAATGTCCAGGACATAGATACAAATCCTGTAAAAAATGGACAAACACGGACCTCTGGAAACCAAGAGGTGGGATCAGGTGCCATGGAGGAGTAAGCATCCCCTGTAACACCCGCCGTGAGTCCACAGTTAGGTCCAATAAAATACGTGAGGTTTGAATCCTCGTCGCAGTTGGTACAGACCTCTCAACAACCGCCAACGAAAAGGCAACTCAACATTTCACTTAGTGAAACAGAGTAATCGTAAACACGACTATTATACCGACCGTAAAATTTGCGGAACGTTGACATTAAACGCGGTTTTCGATATCCCTGTGTGAATAATTGTCAGTGAGCATTTTACCTCTGTATATGAAATATTCATATGTTGTACACGCCCTTCAGTTACGTGTTTTTATTACTTTGTTTGATAACTGGAAACGAACCCAAAACCAAAAATAATTGGACAGCACTAAGCGGTTGATATGGTGTGACAATTGACATATTGATACACATAACACATATGTTTCTATCCGTATCATCAGAATGTACTACATTGTTATAGCGGAAGGATAATTGATCATTTCAATACGACGATCAAGTGCAGTCTGATGATACGGATAGACCAATTTGTGTGGCTATGTGTTTATTACATTCCCTTATTCATCAATTCATGTACACAAAGTAAACGTTCCGTGCCATGTCATCCAATATTTTGGTTGAATAATATTCCATTTTAAAATTAGTTCCTGTGGAATGTGCATATCCAAGTACAATGCAATACGATGTCACGTTTTTATGGGCGTATTGAATGCTGTATTATAACTGTATGAACACACATGCACGTAAAAAATAGCACAAAAACAAACGACTAACACATATTAATCACAAGCTTTTCTGAGATTGACCAAAGTCGAAGTACTTGATAGGGATCAATAAAGTAATAAAGTAATTATCATAAATAAAATGAGAGAACTTAAGAGGCAAAATGTATTTCTGCAAAACAGTCATGTTTTCGTTGATTATCTCCTACTGTATTGTCTACATTGCTTTCAAGATTATTAATCTCTGTATTGTTTCTATCAATAAGCTCATCACCAAATAAATACACAGATTCCGGTCGGCAAATTGTTGGAAGAAGCTGTTTTGATTCATCACATTCAATATTATGATGCACTGCATTCGAACGTGTTTTTAGTGTATTATTCCATGTTGATGTACTTTGACCTTGATTTCCGGTATTTGAATATGAACCGCTGTCTTCGCCCTTTATGTAAAAATATGAATTATTTGAAGATTCAAATCCGTCATCTATATAGTTGAATTTTTCAGTTTTCATCCGATACTTTCCGTTATATATTTCGTTTACTTCATTTTCTCCTGAATTTGAAAAATTGTAAAACTCATTATAATCTGATAACTCCTTCTCGTCGTTAATACTTTCTGCAGGAATAAACCCATAATATGTTGAGGTCAGTGCATCATCTACAATATTTCTAAATATAACAGCGCTGCCCATGGATGGGGCCGAAATCCGGGGTCTTTTTAAAGGTAAATTTGCTCTCTTGTAATCAATGTGGTGTCGCTTTTTCACATGCAGACGTCTGTGATATCGATAAAATGAAACGATTAAAAACCCCACCATTACGAAGATGATGACAACAGGTGATACCAACGCAATTATTTTACGAAATAGAAATGTATCGTCTTGTTCCTTATTATTAAGAATCATTATCGTCGTAAGATTTTGATTGTCGTACAGAGACGTACTTACATTCATTTTGCAGACGATAAATAGATATGTAAATCCTGAGTTATAATTGCTATTTTCAGTGACAGCATTTAACTACCTGGCTTTATCCGAAGAACCATTACATAATCAATATTCCACAGACAAACGATACCTTATACTTTCCCGCTGATATAAATTTGAAAAATAAACAAGCAGGTAACTGAAATTAAACATAGCAATGAATATATCCCTCTGGACATTTAGCACACTTGTCATATGAGAATGTATTCGTTGTCTATGCATGACCGAGAGTTATGTATACCTTTTGTTTCCGTTGCCATCAAGCACTGAAATATACATGGATATATCACAGATTGATAAGCGTCTTAAAATCATCACATTACTAATCCATTAACTTCTCTTTACCATGGAAAATCAATTATTTTGACCTGTTTGTACCTTGTGGCGCTACTTGCTTAGCATTGATAAACGAGACGAATACAGAACCTAAAAAGCACTTCATTGACTCCGATATGCAGAAAAGAACTTTATTCCGGCACAAATGCACATCGGTGAATTTACAGAGATAAAGACGAAGCA
The DNA here is from genome assembly GCA_030159075.1 of Atrina japonica. Classification (NCBI taxonomy): domain Eukaryota; kingdom Metazoa; phylum Mollusca; class Bivalvia; order Pterioida; family Pinnidae; genus Atrina; species Atrina japonica. The sequence goes on along the minus strand of BROG01000226.1, from coordinate 107,950 downwards.
CGTATATCCATCCTGCAAACGGCATGTAAAGGTCGAATATAGAATACTCGATAGCAACAACGATACATTATATCATATCTATAAATACAATACTTAAGTATTTCTCCCTGCTAATTTCATGTTATCTATTTCTGTGCAATAAATGCTTTTGTTTTTCATTAAACAATTACACCTAATCACAGAATATTTACTATACATACGCAAAACTCTACATTATATAAACTTATAACAGAGCTTTTTCTCACCAACCCCTGAAGTCACAATTAGACCCGCCCATTTCAAAGACTGGTTAGGTTCACTGTCAGAATTCAGGGGTGTATGATTTAGAATCAAATTTTATAATAATTTTACATTCAATATTCACTCCTGAATTATGACATTAGACCATACTGTCTTTTGATTTAGGTGAGTCTAAATGCGACCACAGGAGTTGATGAGTTAACCACTGACAGTGTCATTTGTTTTAAGAATTTTCTGAGTAACGTAAAAGTAAATTGGAAATTCGTTTCTGACAAAATATCTCATTTCACAAGCATTTGTACTGACAGATGAATCTTGTAATTCAATTTTGTAGGTGAAGCTAATCAAGGGAGTCATTACTTATTTACGTCTGAAGAAAAGATAATTGTATTGAAACTGTAGGAAGCATTTTAGTATTGTAAACTGAATTTGAAATCTTGTTGATGTTTGTGCATGCTTTTGTATAACATTTTAGTAGGAAGTATGTATGCTTTATTAATATTGCTCTGCCTTGTTTTATCAGAATGTTTATACGGAAACGGCGCAAGCTGAAGGTGATATGCCACTGGTATTGAGCTGTGATGTCACTGAAATTGTGTATTTTAACGATGTCACACTTGTAGAAAGGTGGATCTACTGATTTTGATATTGGATCCCAGACTTTCCGCTAGCGATAGCTCTCAATGCGCCATAGCAAGCATTGTAAACATTCTGACAGGAAAGGACAAGATCCATGTTTAGCGATAAGCATTGTAAACATTACTATGATCATGGAAATTTTGTATAATAGACAAAACCGAATCGGACTGGTTTTCTGCAGAAAATTTTTTTCTACATTATATGTCTGATTAAAAAGACGGTCATTAAATCTTATACACATCAAGCGAGAATTTTTAGATCCTCTATGACAAACGAGATCCGGAATGAGCTATTTTACATTAAACGAGCATATCAGTCGTTCAGTACAATATATTTCATATATAACTGGAATTTCGAGAACCGTTTCTTATCTTTTTTCTACACAAAAGATTTAGAGTGGGACTCGACCTATTTTAGACTGATCCTCTATCGTCTGCGTCATCAATATGGCGTATCGTACCCGGCACCCTCTAAAACATTTAATTTTATTGTCTTAGTCTGTTTTAACAACACTTAAAATATTTTATTAATGCCTAGGGCATACAACTACTTGCCTCGTGGGTAGGTTATGAATAGTATTTATTCTAGTACTGCAGTTGCAGGCTAGTGAACGACTAGACCACTGTAAAAAAAATACAATTAAAGATTGTATGTTTTAATATTGAAAATAACTACAAAAATTATTATCGAACGCCACTAAACATGATCCTGATCTAGCCTTCTATACAATATTTAGAAACTAGTGACATATAATTCACAATGGCGCAGTGGTTAGGTCGCTTAACTCAGTCGTCGCATCGATTTAAGAATTTTTATTGATTTCGATACGGTTTCAAAAAGGACAATTTGCAATATTGTAACTCAAAACAGCCTATAGATCTATAAGTCTTTTTTTTACCTGTCCAATTTAAAACTCATGAGAGATCTGTATATATGATACGTAAACTTGAAACACTGGATCATCATAATAAATTGAGACTTGAAAATACACACAGACAGTGAGTTTTTTTTCTTTAGTCCAATATTTCAATTTGAAAGTAAAAGTCCGTTATGATACCTACTATATATATTAATGCAGTGATTATCTGCCTCATTAAACCATCCCGAACTTCGGATGGATTAATTACACAGATTCTGCTGAAAATCATAATTTTCCATGTAATATTGCGATAACCTTCTCCCCCTACCTTAAACCGATACCCAGCATATATTGGATACAGGGCAAGTTCACCCCTGTGATGACCTTGATAGCTATGCTGGTGGGATGTAACGATCCTATTTGGGCTACCCAAGTCAAGAAGGTTGAAGGGTAGATGTCAGATCTGAGACACCACCTGGATTCCCCACTTATGGGGCGTTAAAGGGAGTATATGAAGAGATATATAAAACCTCGGTGCCAAACTCGAACTATGTATTATTTCTCTGTTCATACAAAGGATGCTACCAATATATAATGATAATTTCATTCACCCAAGAAATATTTCCATTAAAAATTGGCTATCCATGTTTGGAACTGTATACCTTTCAAGTATTTTTTTTTTTTTCACTTGAATAATTCACTATACATAAGAATATTTTTTTCAAATGTGTCATTAGAACACAACAGAGAATAACCAACATTTGAGACTAGCGATTTACACCCAAATAACCATTTATTGGAACTTTCCGATTGTTTATAATATGGAATGACCTCAAGTAAAGACATAATTATGGGCTTTTTGACTGCACAAATATCACAATGTACGATATTTTTTTAAAAAAAAAAAAAAACCCCAATCTGTGATTTTCAATCGTTTTACACAGTTTTCACCTAAAAATGACCTTGTTTAACCACTTGTTGAAACTCTTCAGTATTTGTGATATGAAATGAACCTACAAAATGCCACTTAATGGTATACATGCATTTTCAATTATTTTTCAATGTTTGTACCTAAAAATAACCATGTAAAACAATTTTTAATGTTTTGTTTAATACTGAATGACCCTGTACCATTTGAGACATATATCAAAAGACATTTTTCACTGTTTTTACCCTAACATAACATTGTAAAACCATTTTTTAACATTTATTTTTTTTGAGATATTAAATGACCCTAAATACAGCCATATGTGTCATTTGATTGGACGTATATCAAAACAGATAATTTTAATACAAATTTCTCCCAAATCTGTGATTTTCAAACATTTTTCACTGTTTTTACCCCCAAATAACCTTTAAAACCATTTTTTTTACCCTCCTTTTTTAAATTATTTATTTTTTTAGACAAGTAATGAACTTATATCAATACAAATGTTCTACTTGATTGAATGACACCTGGTATATCCGAACAGTGTGATTTTCATTCATTTTATAAAACCAGTTTTTTTTTTATTTTTTTTTTTGAGACATGTAATGAACTTAGATAAATACGAATGTGTTACGTTATCCGAACAGGGATTCGTCCGAACAGATAATTTTAATAAATAATTCCCCAAAATCTGTGATTTTCCATCATTTTTCACTGCCAAAATAACCTTGTAAAACCATTTTTTTTTTTTGGAAATTAGATTTTTTTAAGCAATGGAATGAACTTAGATTCATGTTCATGTTTTAGCCCCAAAATGATGGTATAAAAGAGTTTTCCGTGAAAAGTACATCAAGTTTCAAAATGTGGTTGAGCACTCTGCATTTTAAAAGTAAAATCATTTGATTTGCACATGTCACAAACTTCCCGTTTCTAAGTAGTAATATTCCATTTTCATTTCACAACTTATACGTTATCTAATGAATGTTTTATTCTGAGAGCTAAACGACTAGCCAATACACTACTTACACAAGGTTACGTTGTTGAACGCGTGTTATACGGGGGATCTTGTTAAACATTATGAAGTCCCCCAATGGACAGTGACTCCGTTTCACCAATCCTGCTTTCCACCGAACTTGACCTCATCACCAAATTTGACCTTTTTAACCGAATTTGACCTGTTCATCGAACTAGAAAGGTTTCCATGGAACATTTGCGACGCTTGTTTTCCCGTTTGGGATTATTGATGGACTTGAGTTTTTGATTATTGATTGGTATTTCTTCAATTTGACTTTCAAATATTTCATTATTTGGCGTGTATTTGAAGGCAAATAGTTAAAATTTTATAGTTTATAGGGTCCTCTTACACATAAAACCTAGTGCACATGTTTGTCTTATTAATTTTTGGATGATGAGTCTTCTAATGTTTTTTTTTTTCGAAATCATTAAGATGTTATATGTTAAATGTCATCTTGAAACTGAGTTCAATTGACCCATATCCAAACTCCGCCCCTTTCATAGCCAATGAAAAAAAGGAATTATTTAGTGCGAGACATCGATAGAGCCGGCAGTCATAAAGTCTGGCAAACAATGATATTCCCCGTAGTTGTCAAGGAAGAATACGCTCTTATTACTAAAGGCTTATATTATAATCGAAGATAAAAATTGTGAAGAGATGTGCGTTTGGTGTTTATAACTCGGATGATCGATACCAAGATTGTATCTAGGGTGTATTTTTTAATTCCATTCCCCAAACCGAAGACCAACTCGAACGCTGTCTTCGGTATCGATGTATATATTACCAGCCAATAGACCCACATTCGTACAAGAGTCCCAATGGGCCTTAACGGACATCTGGGAAAAATTTCGAGTTAAATTTGGTTGAAATAAGTCCACTGGTTCTTGAGAAGTCGAAAATGTGTAAAATTTGACAAAAAAACTCGTACTTCCTGTTTACTTATGTGTCCGTGACCTTGACCTTTGACCTCATGACCTTGAAATTTTGTCAAAATGATCCTTAGATAATTCCTAAATTCCTAAAAACTTTCTCATATACCTTTGTATACAAAAGGTCAATCAGTTTTGAGTTATTAAGCCATTTGTATACAACAGTGCCATATACTATTCAAGTGCCCCCTGGTGGACTGTTTATCAACAGATTGCCTTTTCATTCAAAATTTGTAGACACTGTATAATCATGCATAAATATTACTTTTCAAGGTAATAAGACAAAACTGTCCAAAATATAAGAAATCCTTTTAAAATGGGGAAAATATCTCACATATGGGTCGACCCGGCAATTTCAGCCCTATTGACGTTTTGTAGATCTTTGCGAGCTGAACATTTTTACTTCTTTCACTTTCTCTCTATCTATTATACTTTTCCAGATAATAATAGGACAAAACTGTCCAAAACATGAACTTAAGAGGGAAATAACTCCAATAGAGTGTGACATGACAATTTCGGCCCTATTGACTTTTTTGTAGATTTTAGCGTGCTGATCATTTTACTTCTTTCAATTTTTCTCTATCTACATACATTTCAAGATAATGTAAAAACAAACAGCCCGTAACATGAAAAATCCATTTAAAAAGGTAAATAAATCCCATAATCGTTGACCTAACAATTTTGACCCTGTTCATTTTTTGTAGATCTTTGTGTTCTGAACATTTTGCTTCTTTCTAGTAGACAACATCTTCGTGGTTTTGCGGGGAAAAGTTTAGTAAACCAGTGTAATCGCAAACAAGACTATTATACCGACCGTAAAATTTGCGGAACATTGACATCAAACGCGGTTTTCGATATCCCTGTGTCAATAATTTGTCAGTGAGTAGTTTGCATCTGTATATGAAATATTCATATGTTGAACATGTCCTGGCATATCGGATCATTTGTGAAATATAAACTCCATATGCGGGTGACTGTGGGATATTACTACTTAAATGTGGAAAATTTACGATGGAAAAGCCGAAATCGTCGTGTCTGTCGTATAACTTAGTTGCCAATTTTCCGTCTGTGTCTATATTAAGTAAAATGTCTAAGTATGAAGCGTGTGTGCTTGATTCTGTTGTATCTTTAATTTCTAGTTCGCTGGGATCTATCGCATTGACATATGTATGAACATTGTCATTATTGATTGACAAAACGTAGTTGATATATCTAAATATCAAATTAAAGGACACCGCTAGCTTTTTCTTCTTTTGATTCAGTAGTTTCTGAAAAAAGTCTGCTTCCTATGTGAACCAATTGTGCCCCTTTATTGACCGACCTGTTCCTTTATTCATACGAATCCATTCAGACCCATCGTAAATATTCCACATTTAAGTAGTAATATCCCTATATTATATATATATATATATATATATATATATATATATATATATATATATATATATATATATATATATATATATATATATATATATATATATATATATATATATATATATATATATATAGTTCTCCTCCGATATACCGCCACCTTTTGTTTTCCTGAATTGTGGCAGTATAACGGGTTTGGCAATATATCGAGTTTTACTATTTTCGAGGTGTGGTCGTTTTTATCTTAACGTATCTTTAATCCCTGTTGTATATCAAATCCTATTTACAGCTCACTATCGTAAATTCGGATCTTTTGTCTATTGTTTATTGTTGGATAAATTGGTAAGTAATTGGTAGGTAATATAAAGGTTTTAAGTTTATATATCCCATCTACTCATAATTATTTCTTGATGTGTGATAATTGCTGTGTAAACACACGACGTGTTGATTTTTTCCAACTCTAACGGAAGCGTGACACTCGTAATCTGGTCCCCTTCTGACTTCTACACTTAATTCATACAACCGGATACCAGTTTATGACACTCGGTATTCGAGTTATTTCCCTTTGCAGTCGAAGTATGAAGTAAACAAGCAACCGTCGGCTAACAATTTTACTCACACCTGGTTTTTCTCATCTGGTCTGGCGATATGTTCGAGGGATTTAGTTCCCCTGAAAGAAAGCATCAGTTGTTGATCTATATTTAATTTCTGTAAAGTTTCATTCTGATTCGATAGACCGTTATTGAGAAATGTATAACCAATAGGAGGCATTGGAGACCATTTTGTTAAGCAAATCCGGAAAAAACTAAAGATATCTATTCACTTGCCCATTATTACTGTTATAACATTTTAATTTGATCCGGCAGAAAGTTGAGGATTATATTTTCCATAGATTTCAACCAATTAGGGAGCAATCGTCCATTAGTACTCGTAAAAAGTTTCATATGGACCTGGCACCCTAACATTAAGAAACAAGTCAGAAAATGATTTCCTCCATGAGGGGCTTGGGTGGGCATATCGGTTTGCTTATGGAAAACATGAGCTCATAGACACTTTCACTCTTCTTATCAATACTAGTATTCCTATAAAAAATAGGATTTCGAGAAATACCTCTGTTAAATTACACTTAAAGCTGATCTAGGATCATAAAAAGCTTTAGAACTTTGAATAAAAAATGTGTGTTGAAAAAAAGGTTTTGAAACATTCACACTTCATCTCCCCTTACAGCAGACATTTTTGTAATTGTTTCTCCGGAAATTCAAGTCCCACAGCAGGTATAAAAGGCTGATTACTTATAACGGTCGTCATTGTATATCTGTACACGCAGCGTGAAACTGCGAAGTCCCAGAGGCTGAATAAAACCCACGGTCTTAGTCTAACCTGTACTTTTCAACGAGAATAAACATTTGTGCCTCGTGTGAATTTTTCTGCAACGTACAATCAGCAACAAACAGAGAATGAATATTCCTTCCATAATATATCCAAAATTTATTCCATAACACTAAATATGAAAGCACCTTTCAAAACAGAAACAAAACGATATGCTTCCTACTGTCATACGGCCACGGAGCAATGATTCAACTCCCGGTTTTTCGGAACACTTCTCTGTTTACCGAACGAGGTACATAGCTCAATGGCTCAATGGAATAAATTTTGGGTTTATTATGGATGAAATGTTAATTGTCTGTTTGTTGCTGTTCGTACTTGCAGAAATTAAAACTCCACTTCAGACATAGATAGTTTTCGTTGAAAAGTACAGGTAAAATAAGTCTGTGAGTGTTATTCAGCCTCTGGGACTTATATAGATCGTACAGATATACAATGAAGACCGTTATAACTAATCGGCCTTTTATACCTACAACTACAAAAATGTCTGCTGTATGGGGAGATGAAGTTGAAATGTTTCAAAACATTTTTTTATCAACATATCTTTTTTTATCAAAAGTCCAAAAGCTTTTTTATGATCCTAGTTCGGAAGCATTCCTGGTCTTTCGAATTGGAAAAACGTGCCAAATCTGCACTTGCCTATTAATACTTTTATAACGTGTCATAAATATCAATCTTGTGAGAAAAACATCGAAACAAATTCTGACGGAAAAGTGAAAAAAAAAATTATAGATAAAATTTTACAATATTTTACAAAACCTTTATAGAAGCTTCGCACAAAGTTTTGATTATTCTATTAAGATTTTTTATTAATTGGTACAACAAAATTCCATGAGCATAATTTAAATATTATTAACAATACCAAAGTAATAGTTGTAGAAAAGTTGCCTTTTAGATATATATTACAAACCTCTATCAAGTTATTTTACACGTGATAATCTGAAATCTAATTCTGCTGAAAATATTCAAAATAAAAACAATCAAGACGATATTATTGAGAGATAAAATCTTTTTATTTCAAAAAATCAAATTATAGATAAATAAAAATTTGATTACAATAATGTTATCACAGAAAATTGGCCTCTCTCACTATGTAAATAGATATTTAATGATAAACATTTGTATGAATTCAATAGTTAGCATTCACATATCGTAATTATTTTATATCCTATATCCTATATCTAATCAAAATGAGAACATAGAATAAGCATCAAACTAATAGCATTGAAAGTGCCCTTTCATATTTCTATATAGTATTGAAAGTGCTCTTTCATATTTCAATATAGTATTGAAAGTGCTCTTTCATATTTCTATATATGAATTTCGTTTTCGTTTTGTTTATACATTTTGTTTTTATTTTTCGTGTTCTCTCGAGCTATACACACGAGCGCTTCAGCGCCTAATATATAAAGCGTTTGCAAGGCACGAGTATTCAATGCGACTTCGTATCAAGACGATATAAGGTATTTACGTGTTTGGTTACCCCTCCCACCCAACACTTCCTGAATAGAATTATATCTTAAAATTTATATACCGTGAGCTTACAATTTGTTGAACGTAAGAATCTATCGAAGATTTTCAACTGAAGAAATAAGACTGTATTGTGTAGCATTTGATGGTGATGGTATTTTGTAATCGATTGTCAACACTGATTTCGAATGAAATTTGAATATTTTATATATTATTATGTAGACATAAAATGTAATACAATTTTGCAAACTTGAAACGAACGCATCAACCTATTTATTCTTTCTTGGTTATTTATAAATTTGTTAAGATTTATTTTCGGAGGAGTCAAACGAGGTAGAAAATAACTATATACTATCTATGTCACACAATATTTCTGTTAACTGACGAAACATAAGGCATTGGATTCTTTCAACACCTGCACCCACAAATGTGATATCCCTGGTATAAAAGAGTTATGTATATATAAAAATCTCAGATACCAAAGTATAAATCAATAGGATGTCCAGGACATAGATACAAATCCGGTAAAAATGGACAAACACGGACCTCTGGAAACCAAGAGATGGGATCAGGTATACGGTATATCATCATGTCGCGCTTGATTACAAACAACCATTGAATGATACACACGAATATTTAACACGTATTTCACTGATCAGATTAGTTAATGACAATTAGATTGATTATACATTTATGCTCGGAGAATAATATTATTGGCGATAAATTACTTATTTTTCAATTTTTTGTTTAAATAGAGATGTTAATGTTTCAAACCCTTAACAAGTCCTTTTTATACTAGTTGATCAGTTAATTATGATACTATCGACTTTTAGAACATACAGAAGGGAAATCAGGTGCCATAGTGAAGATCCCTGGTCACACATATCCGTGAATCCGCAGTCAAGTGAAAAGCAAAACAAATTAGGATGTTACGTCAACCTGATTTCATTTTAACAGTAGAAATAGTTCCAAAGAAACAGGTATGTGATATACGTTTGTTGTAGTATTGATATAAATAAAATGAACTGTTAAATATAAGAAATCTAAGTCCCTATGAGCATTTTGCATTGGTTTATCGGTTTCATTTTTATAATACGTTGCGTCAATATTCTGAAGAAAATATACACATACAAATTTACTTTGCCTACCCTAATGATCAACATCGAGTCAATTTTGGAATCTGACATGTTATTTATGATATATTGGCTTATACAAGTGTATAATTTACGAATAAGCATGTAATGAAAACAACACCATTGAGCGCTAATCTTTCTACGTCATATACAAGTTAATCCATGGCTATCTATAACCATTAAACTGTTATCTGCTTTGTTGCTAATCATCATAGAATGAAATTTATAGTCCGTTATTTTTTGTTTTGATACTTAATAGGAAATGACAAAGGTTAATCAGATTAGAACAAGACATCAGAATTGGAAAATTCTCTGGGGCTGGAACGCGTATCTCCGTCTACTACATAGTACGAATCTTCTAAAGGCCATTCATTCTCATTTTCTTTACGTATTTTTGCAGTTTTGTTTCTGTCTATATGATCTTCTTCTTCCTCTTCTTCTTCTTCAATTATATTTTGTGTTATTTGTTTTTTTCCTATCGAATCTTTTTTCGTTTTTCGTTCCGCTGTTGAACCCCCTTCTTCATTTTCTTCTTTTGCAAGCTGTTTTGTTTTCTCGTTTATGACCGCCAATTTTGCAAGGTCGGAGAAGTTCACTTTAGTTGCACCTGTTCCTTTCCCCACGTTTTGTCTTTGGTTTATCAAAGCTTTCTGTGCTACTTCTTGGAATTTTGTCATTCTCCGCTTTTTTCGCATGTGATCAACTAACGAAGCTCTGCGCTGTATTTCTTGTTTCCTCTTATCGCTTTGAACCATTGCGACAATTGTCTGTAGAGACTGCCGCTGGAATCGATTGCGGAATACATTTTGCACCTGTTGGTATTTCTCTTCTTTGGGATCCCTATCTTCTGGGCCATTCAAAATACTAGTTTTTCCAGTAATACTTGCTTTGTCATCATCAGACATAACAGAGTTAAGTTTTTCAAAATTTTTAAGAAAATTTCTTCCCAATGTCTGATTATCATAATTTCCCCGTCTTCGTCGTCGTCCTAACTTTTTCCAGAGTTCCTTACCTTTTTTCTCACCAATTGTGTCACCATCATCAATGCTTGCGGTAGTTTCTTGTGATATGACTGACATTGTGTCAGATAAATCTGGGGCTTGTTGCATTTCCTTTACAAGTTTCAGTCCCTCGTCTCTGGTGACGTCATCAAATGACGGCGCTGCTCCAGAAAGTTTATTCTTTATTTGTGATTTCAGTCTTATTTCTGTCGATGCCACTATATGTAAAAACGTCGAAAGACGATGGAATAACATGCATATGAACTGAAGAAGCAGCATTACACCAAATACTGCAGTAAAAGCAAAAGAAATTGGTTCGATGGTGCCTTGTCCTTTCTTTTTCTCGTCTCCTGTACCACCAGTTTCACCACAAGGCAACGGTATCGATAGGCTGCCATCACTAGCATTGACCTCGGTCAGAACGTACACAATGGTAACAAACAACGCATTTACCAGAAGAAACGCCAAACAAATTTTATTTCTCAGCTCCAATAACGCAGTTTGAATCTGCAAAATAGAAATATTCCTCATATAAAAACGCAATATACGAAACAAATTTAAATCTGGATCTACGTAACTGTTGTAATACCTAATAAGATAAAAACATTGATTTTGTATACATAAAAATGTCTGCAATCGGTTTCCTTTTGAAAATATAGTATAACAAACAGGTTGATGACTTATAATCAATTAAGTATAATTTGGCTCTTTAGTCTCAAAATTGCATTTCACCTATAATTCATGAGGAGAAGAAACATACCTGCTTTTCATGTTCCTTGTTGCTTTCAAGAGGTAAAAGGTATTTATCAATAAAATCTCTCCAAAACACGATCTCATCTTGACTCAGAAATTCAACAGTCCCCTCTCGTAAAACATTGTCATGAATCCAGTAGGGGTCTTTGAGTTCATCGCGAACTTTTTGTTTCTCTTCAACAAAAGCTGGGTTATCTAGTAAAATAAAAAATATAAAACAATAATTGCATATCAAACATATTATGCATGATATCTAAAATCAAATCACATTATAACAAAAATATGTCAATACTGAATATGTCGTATGTATATGAAATTTGATATAGGCATCAATATCCGATATATATAATAAATAATAAATATGATTTATTTAATTCTGCCAAGGGACACCTTGAAACAGTTTTGTTTACTTACTAACGTATTAGTCAAATAGTCAATCTGAATAATCTATAAATTTGGTAGCTAGTTCTAAAATAGACAAGGCAAAAGAATATATATATATATATATATATATATATATATATATATATATATATATATATATATATATATATATATATATATATATATATATATATATATATATATATATGGTTCCAAATTTATGGATTATTCAGATTGACTATTTAACAAATATGTTAGTAAGTAAACAAAACTGTTTTCAAGTGTCCCTTGGCAGAATTAATTAAATCATATTTATTATTTTCTCTATTACAATCTTTTCTTAATGCTGAAATATAGCATTTATTGTATTGCTTTGTGAACTACATGCTAATTTATGTTATCCATTATATAAATGAGCCTGGGGAATTAGGATATTTCCAAATTTTATAGACTTTTAAAGAGGAAAATCTTATATAAATATATATTGATAAAATTATAAAAAAAAAAATTTCTGACACCAAATTATAAATCATTAGGATGTTCAGGATATAGGTAAAAGTCTGGTAAAAACTGGACAAACACGGACCTCTTGCAATCAAGAGGCGCCATGGGGCAGTACGCATCCCCCGTCAACCGGTCACACCCGCCGTGAGTCTACAGTCAAATTTAAATGAAATTCATGAGGAACAAATCCTCGTCATAATTGATACAGACATTTCAACAATTACCATCGAATAGGCAACGCAACATTCTGCTCAGTGAAACAAAGTAATCGCAAACAAGACTATTACAATGTATATCGAACGTAAAACTTGCGGAACATTAAACACGGTTTTCAATATCCTTGTGTCAATAATTTGTCCGTGAGTAGTTTACCTCTTCACGCACTGCCATATCGGAGCATTTGTGAAATATGTGGGTGATTGTGGGATATTACTACTTAAATATGGAAAATTTACGATGGGAAAGCCGACATTGTCGCGTTTGTCGTATATATGAAATATATGTTTTATTGTACAGGAATCATCAAGCAATTATGACAAAATATATTATCGGAATTAGTGTTTTGACTAATATTTCAAAAAAGCAACTTGGATGTGCAATATAAACTCCTGTTGACATTAAGTTTATGAAAACCTAATATCTATACATGGACATATCTATCATTCCTAAAATATAACCATTATAATACTTTTCCAGGCAACTAATTGTGACCTTTTATACAATGGATACATAAATATGCACAGAATAAATAACAGCTATATATGTTTGGCGGCGTTCTTCGCCCTTGCTGAGAAATTCTGATATTGGACTTTTTGGCTATTCTAAATAACACAAGTACAATTGTATAATTAATGCATAAATTAATAACAAATATTTTCGACACCTTTTTAAAAATAAATGCTTTGCAAAAAGCTAAATAATTGTTTCTGTGAATCAGAGTTTATCTCGAATAAAAAATAAATGTATATTTTCAAAAGAAAAAGTTGTACAATGCAAGGCCAATTAATAAACCTGATGCATTGCCAAATGCATTTACGAGTAACCACTATAACATCAAAGTTTTCGCCAAAATCAGTTTTGATCAAACACGTGACATTTGGTCAATTTACATTATGAACCACGGAAAAATGTGCCAATATGAGTACAATGAAGTCAGCAGAAATGCATCTGTATTAAAGAGTGTTAGAAAAAGCAAAGCAAAGTATGTGTCCTGTAATTCTATCTTACTTCTCTCTACTGCGCCTTCAAAGAAACCCGCATTGTCTGAAAAATGTTTTTGTGGTTCGTGGTTTGTATCCGTAATTTCGGAGATTGCATCAGGGGTTTGAACATTGCTGGTTTCAGTCATTCTGGTTTCGATATCGTCCAGGCGGTCAAGTATGGCACGGAATCTCATATCCTCAGTCTGGGCATTCGGCTGGGGACAACACATACATCTGCAACCAAACACACGCATTGCTTTAATATATAATATTATTAACAATAATAAAGAATTGATAGTTTTACAAAAGAGGTCAATATAAATGCTCAAGACGCACGCACGCACACACACACACACGCAACACATACAACACACACACACACACACACACACACACACACACACACACACACACACACACACACACACACACACACACACACACACACACACACACACACACACACACACACACACACACACACACACACACACACACACACACACACACACACACACACACACACACAGACAGACAGAAAAAACAAACCCGGACAATAATCAATTCAATAAACACATTTGGAAATGGTAAGTATTTGGACAGAATATTAAATCCTAAAAATGGATTCTATTCTCGATTTGTGGAATACAGAGTAACCTCCCATTTGCAAGAGTTTTCGTTCATTAGAACAGGCATCTTGTAATAAACAAATTGGACGGAAAACTGCTTTTTAATTTTTACTTAAAATATTGAACAGCTTGATTAACCCAGCAAATCGTAGAAAACATGAAAAATTAACATATGAGGTTAACAAAATATACCTAAGTATCTTAGGTGTATAAGCAGAAAGACAAAAAATTGTACTCACAGGTTTTTATAAGATACCCACTATAAAGAGGAGATAACTCAGCAAATGGGAGATAAATCCTGTATTCCACAGGTATCGTATGCTCGGGACAACACATGCCCTCGTACATATACATACAACCACAGATCAAGTATAAACGTGTAAAAGGACAAAAACGATGGTTACAGTGTGTTGTATGCAGCTGTAAGTTAGACAACAGTATAACACCGATATCTGAGGAAATAATTGAAAACAAATCTTCAGGAAAAATGTAAAACCGTTTACGAAAATTATAAATAACTCTGACAACATTCTTGTTTATGAAACAATGTACAATTACTCGTGGTTGGTTCAAGGGATGAATGAGAATTGCCATTGCAGCAAACGATACAACATCAGAAAGACCAGGAACAATGTATTACATCGGTTATTGTTCCTGATCAATAAAATTTTAATCGGTACGATTTCCCTTATGACACCAAACGATTTATATAACTTTAAAAATGAACCTTGACGTCATTGAAAAATTCATTGAATCTTTTTAGAACAGTTAAGCTAATGTGGCACAGACAAATATGTTAGCAAATAATGCGTGATTATTACGCTCTAATAGAAAACGTATATACACATGTGTCTATTTTCACCAATCAAAATCAAGTAAACTATGTATTTGTCCGTGAAAATGCAACGAACATTTCTTTTTGCTGTGACACGGGGAATAACTGTAATTTACACTTACTTCATTTTTTTCTTTTTTGTGAGGACAAATTTCAGTGAAATTCTAAATTTGAGTGAGTAAGTGTTATACAATATTGATATAGTATTTGTGGACCCTAGACAAAATCTATAAACGTTTCCCAGAGCTCCTTTGATATTTCGCTGAAAGAAAAAATGGGTTTTACGTGTCCTTGACCGTCCGTCCATCTGATTTCGTTTCCGCAATCTATTCCGTCATCCAAATCATTGCACTTAAACAAATTGTTAGAACTAATAGACACAAAAAGAGTTCGAATTTTGAAAGTGAGTCATTTACTGTTAAAGTGTCGTATCCCTTTCTAACTTGAAAATTGGCTTTTTTTTGTTTGTTTGTTTTGTTTTGTTTTGTTTTGTTTCTTTTTTGTTTTTTTCTTTTTGTTTTTGTTTTTTGTTTTTTGTTTTGTTTTTTTTAGGTTTCTTTTGTTTTGTTTTTTTTTTTGGTTTTCGCACTCTAATGTAGAGGCCCATGGCTGTTAAAATCGACCAGTAAGACACATCATAAAAAGTTAAAGTGTACAACTTAATGACATACTAATCAAATTGAGTACATGTGTACTGTAATTAGCCAGAAAGTGATAAACAATATGCTACAGACACCTCTAATTAGCGATAGGCAGTGGGGAATAAAAAGTTTTTCCCATAAAGATTACCATAACCAAATCATCCTTAAGATAGTCAAAAAGTTAATCCGTTTTGTGAATCGGTTAATACCTCTGCCAGCATAATGATTTTGAAATCCATTGATTTCCACCGACATTTGTATATCAATTTCATACCAAACGGCATTATGGTAATAACCTAGTTGGTAAATACATTTATAACTTGATAAATAATTCTACAATCAAACAGGCATTGGGCAAGAGTCAGCCAGTTGATGGGTACGAGTCAGCCAATTCACTTAAGTACGAGTTGTGATAGGTACGAATTGACCATAACCATATTATGTACTTTTTATCTGAGATTGTATCTTCATTGTCGTTACCAGTAAAAATATATCTTAAAACATCTAACGTAGTTTACTTTCAAACTGGGAAGCACTTAGAAATGCAATTAATGAGAAGATTATAACTTTATATAAACATGATGCAAAGCTCACAGGCCTTTAAATTGGCTTAATCCAAATGTTTTGAAACTAATACCCAATTATAGAAAAACACAAAGCACAAACGGAGTTGGAATTTTGGCAGAGAGACATTTACTTTTCTAGAGTTCTGTCCCTTTATATCTTCAACCATTGCAAATATTTTCATGTTGGGGCTGTGATTCGTTTACTGTTCTATATCAAGGTTATAAATGCTTATTGTACCAAGTAAATAAGTGAACATAAAGATTAGAAGTAAAGGAATCAAAATATCATTGGAGAACAGAGAAATTAAAAACAAACTATACAAAAGTAAACAGCAATGAAATACCTTAACAACAACATTAGAACTCTTTAAATATATTTTCAAATGTATAAGGCAGCTTGAACATTTGTGTCCTCAGACTCGTTTTACTTTCATTTGTTTCAAAATTTTCAATATACCATTTCAAGACATATCTTTATATTTATAAATACCAACAGACTCTATATTTTTGTTATGTTTTCAATAAGTTAAACATATATAATTGCGTTATAAACAATACACCATACAAAACCAAATCAGTACTTTTAAGCTGACTGCATTCGGTCAATCGACTTGTAATTTATAAGGAAGTGATATACCTCAGAAGATTTCCACAGGAAAATGTATAATCTGATGTTTGATTTCCTGCGTCACTTGCTCCTAGTTTGTCTAGCCAAGCTTGTACAGTACTCTTTTTTGTTGGGGGTTCCTTTTTGCCTGTAGGTGGCGCAGCAATTTTTGTTTCTCTGGTTCCCCAGGAAACTACATGTAAATTGCCGAGTGAATATATCATAAGAAGCATGGACATTGAAGGAATCGCCAGGAAGTACAGAAATCCATGCAATACACAAAAGAACTCCTGAAAGATATCAAGAAAATGTTTACATCTATGATAGAAACTTATGTCCCACGCAGACTAAATTTCATAATAAAAATCGCATGCATGATAATTGCAAATTACATAAAATATAGAACGCTTTTGTCATCTTTTAATGATTTGATTTTATACTTCATTTGTAAAGTGCGGTTATATTAAAAGCCTGGTGTAAACCTCCTACCCTAGATGGCATAGACTCTTGCAATTCATAACTATTGAAAACGACAACGCCTGAATTTGACACAACTACCTTACCCACTGACAGTCAAACTATCAAAATATTCAAAGTATTTGATGATAATGATGATGATGATAATAATGACGACGAAGATGATGATGATGATGATGATGATGATGATGAGTAGTAGTGATAGTAGTAGTAGTAGTAGTAGTAGTAGTAGTAGTAGTAGTAGTAGTAGTAGTAGTAGTAGTAGTAGTAGTAGTAATTTATCATAATTTTTATTATTATTATTATTATTATTATTATTAACGACTAATGAAAAGCAAACAATAAACTCAATTTCTCACGATTGATAAACAATAGAGTAAGACAATGTGATATATTACCTGTGGGTGTAACAAGGCTGATATCAGAAAGATGCCTGCTACGATACACAAGAACACAGTGGTAACGGAACAGAACTTAGCTTCTGCTGCCTCTTTTAATAATCCAACCATCACTATCATCATCAACAGCGAGTATATGGTGGACACAATAGCCGCATACGCTAACTGTAAAATATATAAAACGTTACTTATAGTTATACAGTGAAACCACGCCTTCATACCCTCTTATGATGGAGATAACCTTGTAATAAAGACCGACAATATTGCGTCTCATGATTTTTTTTAATATCTTAAATACGTCCTCACCTAAATGACCAAATTGCTAATCAGACCCACATTAGGACATTCAGTAATATGGTATATATATACAACTAGGTTTCATATAAATGTCAATGTATATACGCTTTACCCACTAAATTGCTCTTTTGTTCATTACTACATGATTTGGTTGATCTCCATCCGGTTTCATTTCTCCTAAGATATTTGTTGTTATCTTGGTTGGTAAAAATGTTTCACATACAAAAACACAAACGTATTGTTTAATGAATTGCGGAGCATTCAGTTTTAATTACAGGCACAGAATTTCAAATATTCCGTTTTTTATGTTGTGACCTACAATATTGAATTTAACTATACCCACCTGTATAGTTAACGATTATCGACCAGGACAGAAAAAAGTCTTTACATCTTGCTCTAACACGTTATTGCACACTCTTGAAGCAGTCACACTATACCGTATAGCGCTTAAGAACGTCAAACGTATAGAAAAAATGGCGAAAAGTGCTCTTGCGATCGATGTATGGGACGCATAAAACGGATAAAACACATAATGAAAAAACGATAAACGCACATATACGGACATACAACGTTCAATTAACGGTGATGACCGTACTAGGAAAGGACTTGCACCAAATAAAAGTATTAGGAACGGAGGAAGCGGTCTTCGAACGTCTGACGAATGTATTTCTACCGGTCGCGTGACAGAAAAAGGTCTTGAACAAACGTTACATCCGTTGCATATCCGATAGCAATCCGGTCGTGTATTAGGTTCACCGTACATAAACGGACATAAACCGGACAAGCACACGAGTAACGAAAAACATTACTACCGTACATCTAACGGACAACTTTGTACGTTCCAAATTTTGGACATGTTCAAAACCTTCCACCGAATAGAAAGCATATCGCCGGATAAGAGGAAATGAAACGTATATGAACGTACACGTCCGTTAGCGTTATACGGTGTAGTGTGACTGTCACTATTTTCTTATTTGTCAACTTTTTTGAATGCCATTCCTGTTGCTATCTTTTTAAACTGTATCGCGTACGTGTTTAATATTAATATTTGCATTCTGGTGACGGTTACTCATGCCGAGGTCAATTTTGTATCAATATAAATATCTCAGATACCAGAGATTTTCAGTATGTCCAGGATATATCAAAAATCTGGTAAATATTGGACAAACTCGCACATCTTGAAATCAGTCAGGTGCTATAGGGAAGTAAACATCCGCTGTTAACCAGTCAAAACCAGCTGTGAGTCCACTGATATCGAACAGCTAACACAGCATTTCATTAATGAACAGAGTAATCCCAGAAAAAGGTTACTATACCGAGCGTAAAATTTGCGGCAACAATTTTTAAAAAATAAAGCAGAAAAGATAGTTTGTACCTCAATAGTATGCAACCAGTGACAACATCGATATAAAATCGTACCTGAATCTGCGTTCTTGCAATGAAACAAAGAGCAACCATTCCAACAACCGGTATCAGGTTGATTACCATTGCTACGGTAGGTGTTATCGTTGGGAACCCTGTACTAATAGCTCCCAGTACCATCAAGAATATCGTTCCAGGTGTCAGAATGGACGACGCCATCAGGAACATTTGGTACAGAATGTAAAGCTTCGAGATATCCTCATTCTTTCTGGTGACATTTTTCCAGTCCATCAACAGATCTATGATGTTGGCCATGGTAGACGGCGACCATCTCCTTCGCTGATTATAAAACTCATAAAATCCTTCTGGCGCATACGTTAAAGCGTCACTTGCAGCGACGTACTCCACTTTGTATCCCTGCTGGAGCAATAAAGTGCACAACCATCTGTCTTCGCCTAAAACAGTATAAATAAGATGACACTGCGTTTACGAAAGAAGATACCGGATAGGGATACGCCATTAATAAAATATAAGCGTTCAACATCTACGAATACAACCAAGATGTTATTGATAAAACAACATACTACATTTGGTTAAATTTGAATAAACCAATGTACCCTGCAAGAGACCATGGGTCTTCTACTAGCAAAATTTCCCATGAAATCAGTTTAGGACCCATCATGGTTTGAACCCACGCTGAATAGAGGTGTGAAATTTCATGATGTAAAGCGCCATGCTCTAAGCATTCCTCCGAGCATTCCTCCGAAGGAGGCCCTATGGTTCTATTGTTATTCTGGTAACTCACCACAGTACATAAACATTTTTAGTAACATTACGGTAAATAACTATGATATGCAGTCAAAAAATTTACTATAATAAATCATTTTTTCATAGTTAATATATTTTACAGTTATCAAAATATACATGACTATGTATATTTTGAATATGTATTTTAGTACACTTATAGCTGGGAGCATCTCCTATGTTAAACGTTATTGACCGGGTAATACAACAATAATAGAAAATCCCTGAGATATACCCTGGTCATATTGGACATAGTGTTGAGCCTCTGTTGGCGGTGTTGTATATCTTCTCATAACGTTGTCGTCCATTAACGCTGATCCACGGAATAACGAGAAACATCCGGGGCTACATAATACACAGCCCATCACGTTTTCGGCAGCTTTCTGTAACCAATGGCTGATCGCATACTCAAACTTCTGATACCATACCATTGGGCCTGCAACAGAAAATTAGACAGTAGATAAGTTTTATACATGATATTGAGAATAACATATTTGAAACATACTGATTACATTTTAATGCCAATTATGAAATCATCTGGCTAATGATTTTGCGCCATGTTCTCTGAATGCTTGTTACCATGATCGGAGTGTTATTAATGTATTATCTTCATTTCGCACATACGTACGAGGAAAGGCGCGAATGCTGTTTTATACATATACTTCGAAATTTATTCTATAAAAAACAATTATCAATGCAGTATTTTACATTTGTTTGTGATATTTTGGTCGTACCCTATAATGGTGGATGGAATACCGAATACATCACGCAATTACACAAAGAAAATGTCAATAGTGCTATTCACCATACAAAAGCTTTCATTTTGAATCCAGAGCAAAATATTTATTGTTACGGGCACGGAGATATTACCTGAACCGATTGGATGAATTCGTCCACAGGCAGCACCTACACTCTGATTCTTTTTCATTCTGTCTACCAATAGCTGAACAGCGGATGGCTGGAAGTCGACATCCCCATCAAGTGCAAGAAGAAATGTGTTTTCCGAGATGATGCGTTTCTGTTTCCTGGACTTATTCATTGTCAGAAGTTCATGACCCAAGAAATAATACATGTACATAACCTACAATATTTAAAACATCATATTTAAATCAGTTATAACCATCTGTCTCATCAGTGTAGTATCCATTTTGATAATCGGCGACTATACCAGGCATTGGACACTATAATTCCCTGCGATATTACTAGGATACAGTGTTCCTACAGTCATTTACTTTTTTTCTAGAAGACATATATTCCTGTATTGGAGAATGCTATAAATGTCTTGTATTTTCGGATTTAAAGCAAGAGTTTGACAAGTATGGTTCAATCATCTTCGACTTTGAAACTTTTCCTCTATTTTACCTCAGAAAATGTTTTTGTTTATACGTTTTGTATAGACTACTGTTTAATTCAAGGAAATCTTGAAATCGAGAGTCTCTCAAAACAATGCTACCAACATAACAAATAACCTATTTCTGGATATCAGAGTACGGCTAACTTATAAACATGGAAAATACAAATTTATCGTAGAAAAATATCTAGAAAATACCCGAGTTTATAAAGAATTACTACGAAAGCTGAAAACGTTATGCATAACTTGTTCGTATATAACTCTTCATTTTATTGGATTTTATGTTTACCTGGCTCCATCTTTTTCTGTGTCTAATTTTGGCCTTGTCCTTTAAATGAGCAATAATCTTGTTTCCTCCCGGTAGCAACCAAATAAGCCTGCCACCATAAGGTGTTGGAACTCTTCTCGCTGGTGGAATTTTCATGATGGATTTATGGACTGAGCTACAATGTGATACTGCATTTATTAGTATCTGTATGAAATTAAACTTTATACATATATTTTGTTACAAAATAGTTTAAAGTAACTCATTTCCTAAGATACGAATTGAAATGTAAGAGGTTAACAAATTCAAGATAGAAATACTTAGTTGAAAACTGGTTAAACAGTTGACAACTGTAATTTTTGTATCATATAGGTAATGAATTCTACGTACGTCGCTGCGTCAGTGAGATTATTGACACTAGCGCAAATAACACCACTAGTAAAAAAATGTATTTCCATCTTCTTTAGGTAAATCCCGTTCAAATGTATAAATTGCGGAATTGGGTACCTACCTTGCCGCAACATCAATGACGCTAACCAGTTGTCTTACGTAGTCATTGACACGGTATTCATATTCACCCTCAGTATGGGGCTCAAAAGCGTCATCAAAGAAAATATGTGCTGTGAAAAATATATTTAATTTTAAAAAATGTTCATTTCATTGGTAAGTTGTCTCAGGAATTCTCTAACGGTTAATACTTTGGTATTATTACATGATATATGTATATATATATATATATATATATATATATATATATATATATATATATATATATATATATATATATATATATATATATATAATTCCTCAATGAATGGAAGTGAAGGTAATGGTTTTCAATTAATCCTGATCCACACCTTAATGTAGATGTGACACTCCAAACATCCCTCCCTACATTCTATAGCATTTGTAAACTTTGTGACACTTCACCACCTACCTATGTGTATCAAAATATGTTTCACTTCACTATCAAGTCTTAAATTAGATTTGGTGATTACACAAGGTAATTCATACAGGATAAACGTTCCCCTGGGTATGCAAATTTCAGTGGGGTCCCCACTGACAGCCGTTTATTACTTTCATACTGAAATTTCCCATTGCTACAGGTACAGGTGTTATTTCACAGAATAATTTATTATTATACAAGCATTATTATTTTTTTAAATAAACTCGACTCCCTAACAGAGAGAAAATGGGGTGCCACAGGGGTTTAAAGTTAGGCAATATTTGATTAATCTCACTTCTCTATAATATGATAAGGGACGACAACAAAACAATGGTATAAGTTATATCAAATTTATAGGTTTAATTTGAAAAAAAAATATGTGTTACCCTCGAACTCGTAGTAGTCGGGATCTTTTATACCGAAAAACATCTGTAAATGGCGTCTGGCGCACTGATCATCGTCCATCCTAGGGAAACAAAATATTGAATATTGCAAAAGAAATGTTGATACATTGCAGCTATACATAGTAAATAGTTCAGACACTGCTCTTAGATAAAATTATGTTGCATTTAGATGTCGTATTTGATTTTTACCTGTTTGTAGTTGTGGGTATTAGACATCCATGTTAGGTGTTTTATGAAAGTGATTTGTTCTGCTCCGAGTTAATAACATAAGTATTTATCATGTTTACATTAGGTACTTTTTGAAAGTTTTTCATTAGAATGTTTGCTGTAAATATTCTATATATTTTGGAATGCTTGAAACTTTTATTAATTATTTGATACGATGAAAAAAAAACCAATAAAAATTAGTGTTAAAATTCTATATTCTTTGAACAGGTAAGAAAAGACTACCGCTAGGGTATTTCCGTAGATTAAATGCTCGAAGGCACAAAATATTAATTACGAAATGTATCGCATTGTGGAATATGACTTGCCTAAATATAGATTTCAAAATCTGAGTCATTTCATTTTCCGACTCATGCCACATTGTTGCACACATATAAATCATCGGCGTGTCGTTTTTTCGTAAAACGGAATAGCTTTCTTCTGGATCAAAAGGTTTCTCTTCATCGAACGTAGGAATGGGCACTTCTCTGTTGATTTCCTGTACAACATAGGAGAATGAATTGTAAGACAGTTTACAAATGTTAAAACATAAAATATATGACTGAGTGACAAGAGGTAGACAGACAAAATATCCAAATACCAGGTTTCATATGTTCTGATAGACATTTTCCCAGTTGCATATATCTCTTCAGCATAGTTTGTTCTCAGATCATCTGACGCCTACAGAAACGCGTTTTTTGTCATTTCCGGTTTCGTGATATTTACACTGATCGCATAAAGTGATATCATGTTTGGTTTATCGTCGAGACAAACAGATTAGCTGAATGCCTTTTCTTTGCTGTAATAAAATCTCTTTTTCGAAACCAGAGATTCAAAGCTGACGGCTTTCTTTGCATATGATCTATATCCCAGATACATACAATCTAAATCGGAAGTGTGTTTTCTTGGAACCTGTATATTATTATGGTAAATCATGTTGAAAAGCCCATATCGGAAAAAAATATCAAATGAACTCTTATATATAAGATTTAAACTTAATTTACAGATTTCAAACTAGTCAAACATAATATGCACTAAACAAATGCATTGAACGGAGCTCCTTGTTTTCAAGTACGAGGATTGTATCTAATCTCACAGATTGATGCTCTTCCTTTCCATGTGATTGAAAGTATAGTATGTATATGGCGGAGAAAACGAGAGAGAAATAAAAAGAGTTCGAGCAGAGGAGAAAGAGACAGAAGAGAGATAATTAAAAACTTAAATTTCATATATATATATATATATATATATATATATATATATATATATATATATATATATATATATATATATATAACTCATATAGATATTGTCGTCTTTCATTTGATAAAGGCCAAGGGGGCCGAAAAATTTCTGAATTGAATTTTATTGATATATATATATATATATATATATATATATATATATATATATATATATATCTGCGTGTGCGTGTGTGTGTGTGTGTATGTGTGTGTGTGTGTGTTTGTGTGTGTTTGCACGTACCTGGTTATCTTCAGTAGGCTTGAACTCTTCGTCTGTTCGTCTTCGATTTAGCATAAGAGACTGATCGATTAATGCACCGCAGTAAAGAGGCTGCACATATAACCTGGAAAAATGTAGATATTGGACGATACTCAGCTGACTAATGATGTACTCAATTAAAAGAGAGAAATAGAGGATAAATGTCATGTTTAAAAAAATTGTAGAGCATGTCTTAGTAGAACTTTTCTATGATGTGAATCATCCAAATTTAGGTTTTTTTTCATTCAAAATCAAATGTGGATAAAATAGAATAAAATATCAATTATCTTATATATTTCACTGCTTCAAATTTAGTCTAAATTTTCTCAATTTTTTATAAGTCCCTGTATTTCGAATTATCTCCTAATCTTAAACTTTGTTCTATCATAAAATACAGCACACTAGATATCAAATATAAATTGGATAAATTAGTCATGAAATGAATATGAGACGATATCTAAAATATGAACACCATCATCATTGTCATCATCCTGTAACAACCATCGTAACAACCATCGTAACAACCACTGTAACAACAATCGTAACAACCATCGTAACGACGGTGAGTAGAAATATGTCTAAAAGCATTTAAAGCATCCCTCAACTTTCACATAAATACACACACACGCACAGAGAGAGAGAGAGAGAGAGAGAGAGAGAGAGAGAGAGAGAGAGAGAGAGAGAGAGAGAGAGAGAGAGAGAGAGAGAGAGAGAGAGATGTGTGTGTGGAGAGAGGTAATAATTTAGAAAAAGTAACAAAGTTTGAGATATGGATAAAAGAAATAAATAAGGTGCTATTGAATTACCACTGTACTTACTTATCAGTGGATATAAGTCGTTCTTTGCTTGGTGACCAGACATGGTTACTGATTAAAAGAAAAGACAAATAACCAATAAATCCCGCCGCAATCACTGGCCAATAGTTTCCCATTTGTTCAAATAACACCGTGGGGTCATCGTTGGTATTTTCCCAATGCGGAAATGGAATTGGGCATCCATTTACTGCAAACGATGTCGTTTGCGTGTATAGTCCTAGAATTAATCCTATGACAATAGGAGTTGAGAGAGACAAAGGCAACGCGTAGCTGACACGTTGAGCAACAATCTTGCAAGCTGATTTGCCGACTTTGAAACAGACTACATTACATAAAATGTTGATAATGGCAATAATAAACGGAAAATAGGATAAACAATCTTTTCCTCCAAATTGCCTTGTGTCTTTGAGTTTGGTGATACCCATTAACGTTGATAGGTCTGCACTCTCTGCTGATTGTAAGCGAAAAAAGTATGACTTGATGCATTTGTCGCCACTTTTACAAAGAACACCGAACATAATGCTCGGAAGAACAATGAGCATCAGAATAATTTTCCATGAGTACACGAGCACTGAAATCTTCGTCCTCTGCTTTCGAATATTTCCTTTTAATTTTGGGAGGCCAGTATCACCATGTCGGACGTAATTTTCCCACCAACTAAACGAGATAAAGATGGATGATATGGCAACAAGTGCCATCAAAATACCTTTCTCTGTTGTTTCTTTGGTACTGTTTGTATAAATGTAATAGCACCATAATGAGATTCCACCGATGTTACAAATGAATGCGAAGACGTTAAGTATACGCGCTGACCGGAAACTAGCAGTGTCATCCTGTTTCGTTGTTCTTTGTGGGTAAACTATTTTGAGAAGACCGGGTACAGCCACAACATTCAAGCAGAGTAAGCAGCCAGACATTGGTTCGAAATTTGGTAGTACGATTAATACGAAGATGAAAAGACCTATGGAATGCAAAGTCTCAGTAAAACATACCTGTAATGAAAAGAAAAATGTGTTTGAGAAACACCATGTGTGTGTGTGTGTGTGTGTGTGTGTGTGTGTGTGTGTGTGTGTGTGTGTGTGTGTGTAATGAAGAATTTATATAGACTTGCAGAAGATCCAATACCATGATAATTATTGGTGAAACAGAATAGCAAGGGGACCTAAATGCAAATTTTCAAGGCAGTTGAATTAAAAAGAATTTATAATTTCAATGCTTCAGCGTCATCAAATATTCGAAAATAAAATAATGTGAAATAAACGTTCTGTGTATCTAATATATATATATATATGTGTGATATGTGTCTGTGAAATGTGTGTAGTATATCTGTGGCGTGTGTGTGTCTGTGTGATACGTGTCTGTGAAATGTGGTGTGTGTGGGTGTGTGATATGCGTAGTGTTTGTTATATGTTGTGTGCATGATATGTGGTGTGTGATATGTGTGATGTGTGGTGTCGTATATGTGGTGCGTTTTATGTGGTGTGATGTGTTGTGATTGTGGTGTGTGCTATATATGGAGTGTGGTATGTGGTGTGTGTTATATGTAGTGTGGTGTGTGTTATATGTGTTGTGAGTGTGGTGTTTGTGCTATGTGTTGTGTGATATGTGGTGTGAGTTATATATGCGTGATATGTGGTGTGCTATATGTAGTGTGTGGTATTGTGTGTGATATGTGTTGTGAGTGTGGTGTGTGGTATTTGAGCTGTAATATGTAGTGTGTGATGTTTTGTGTGTGATATGTATTGTGTGTGCGTGTTATGTGTTGTGTGTGTTATATGTGATGAGTTTGATATTTGGTGGTGGTTGTGGTGTGTGTGTGTGTGTGTGTGTGTGTGTGTGTGTGTGTGTGCGTGTGTTTGTGATATGTGGTGTGTGTGGTATGTTTAGTTTTTGTGTGATATGTGTTCTGTGCGTGTTTAATATGTGGTGTGTGTGTTTAAGATGTCGGTGTGTGTGTGTTTGTGTGTGTGTGTGTGTGTGTGTGTGTGTGTGTGTGTGTGTGTGTGTGTGTGTGTGTGTGTGTGTGTGTGTGTGTGTGTGTGTGTGCTTGCTTACCGCCAACAGAGTTGTACAAACAATTGGTCTTGTCTTCTTGAAACATAAACGCCATAGATATTTGCACAGGACAAAAAAGTACGGAGCGATAGTCACTAACAAAATCGCCCAAATCCAAGTAACTTCGGTTTCCGTGTTTAAACTCCATTTCAAGGTCTTGTTCAGTGTCTTGAGATAATCACCGTCAGTTGGTGGAAATATATTAGCTGTCATCAGTATCAGGGTAAATTTCGATACGACAGCACTGGTTAGCACTAAGGTGAACAGAAAAACGCAAAGCACAATCCTTGTAATTATATTTACTGTGTTCCAACAAGCAATTTCTGAATCCGTTAGGTTGTCATCAGAACCGACACGAAAAACATCCCAGGCATGCTGCTTCCTGCAAAATATATTTAATGTACCGATATGTTTATGATGAAATTACTCAGAATTTACATCAGTATCAAATTGTGATGATCAGACTATATGCATGTTTTATAAATTTATAAATGCATATATACTTAACACACACACATACACACACACACACACACACACATAAAAAATAGATAAATATGAATGGAAACAAAGGTTCATAAAACATTTGATATTTGATAGACAAAAACAAATTTATATTGCCTACTTTTTAGAGGACTTTCGCTTGGCTTCGAAGACCCTTGTAGACAAGTCTCCGTTGGCTTCTACTTTTTCCGATGTCGATGATTCAAACACTTCGTCATCTGAGTGACTTGACTGAGAATTATCGTCATCGAAATTTTCATCATTATCACTTTCCTGAAATGCGTCATTCACATATCCGTTATTTCTTTTCTCTTCCATATCGTTCATAGGTATGTAATTTCCTGTCGTATCTGTATCTCCTTCCGGTAATATCACATCAAAGTTAAAACCGTTTGAGGGGTTCATCTGCAACAACAATTTTAATGTATCAATAATACTATCTTACTATCAAGATTAATACATTTTCTTTCAGATGTTTTATTAAGTTAAGACATGTTAAGTTAATTTCAGAAAAATCGAAATAAAAATTAAAATACAAAATTCAGAGAGAAATTTTGATATATTCTGAACACATTTATAGAAATTACATACTGAAAGAATATACTTAATACGTACTCTTGTTCGAATATAGTAGAATCGAAATTTGAATTTTATGCTTAACTGCGAGCTTCATATTTCAACAGCAGACAGCATTAAAAATATAGTGTTTAAATCTTTTTATCATTATTAATAATGAATGAATGCTTTTTCACTGACAATATATGTAAGGACGTCAATTATTTCTCATAAATGTAAATAAACTAAAAATATGTATATAAATCTGTTACATTTATTCTCCATTGACACTGATACACACACACACACATACATACATACATATATATATATATATATATATATATATATATATATATATATATATATATATATATATATATATATATATATACTATCTTAAAAAACGAATTGTATCTATATTCAAATCTGAAAAAAATTACATAATTTAAAAAGTATTTCGATAAAACATAGCACATTGCTCGGCATACCAGGAAACGGTATAGATTAGTTTTTAACGAAGTTATTCAAATAATTCGATATGAAATAGATTTGTATCAACCTTAGATGAGATAATTGAAAAAGTATTTGTCCCCGATGTGACCTCTGAGTAAGCTATCTGAAAAGGATAAAGCTGATCAATAAATGTGCAACATATAGCGAGTTTGGCCAGTGGTTGTTGAGTCGTTATACCGATTGCAACCAGGAGGTATAACCTGTGTGCAGTCTCGTGTTGGGTGTGACCGATCAAATTGGGATACATCATGTTGTCTGATCTTGCCGCTTTGTAATTCCAGTGGCCCGTGTTTATCGAATACCCATTTTTTGTGTATCTGGGAACTTTCGCCATTTTCGCCCTTCCATGAATATGAAACGAAGTGAAGTTTCCCAGTAAAATAACTGAAGCAAGAACATTCATGTCATCCATGAGACTACGTAAATTGAGGGCGAATTTAAGACGGACTGAATATGTTTTTTTGTCGTAAATGGGCAAAACTAACTAGGGGCGAAAATAACCAGGTTTACAGTATTGTATTATCAACTTCCTATCACCACGTTATTACTTATACTGTATATATGTTAAAGTATCACAACTTCAGTACCAATGTGTTCTGTTATTCGTTCGTAAATAAGTCGGGTTCTGTATTATCACAGATAATATGATGGAAACTTGTATTGTTAAGCAGCTTGAGTGTTAAAATATTAAACAATATTGATATCAAAATGTCTGGAAATTAAAGTCTGTATTCTGATTAAGAGTCACAATTGTTTAAAATGTTTCATGAAAAAAAAGTTATCACTATCTGTATAATCTTCACGATTCAGATAAAAAAATATATTCAAACAGTGATCATTACACAAACAATAAGTGACAGATAAATCGGATAATGATAAACGCTGTTTCTAAATCAACATGCATAATGTATACATTTGTTTGCAGGTCAATTCATATATTGCAATCTTGCCATTGATAGGATACCTGCTATACATAATATTTAGTAAAAGAACGATGTTTATAAATATCTTCTTCTCGGGATCACATAATAGCTGTATGCGCTTTTTATGGCGAAAGACACATAGAATCGTTTACTCATACTCATAGTCAAAGAATGTTAAAGAAAAAATGGAAACCAAAATACTACCAAGTTTTTTTTAAAATCCAGATGTCAAACCTTCAAAGCCTTGGTACCAGAAGAAGCAAATTGAACAAGCATGGTCAAGTCTCATTTGTTTAATCTTGTATCTATAAATAACTGGCCTCGATTAGAAAATAGTCTTAATATTTACAGACATCAGGTAGTCTCTTTCAGTACGGATAAATGCGTTTATCACCAGCTACTAAACAACACCTCTTTTAAGTTTTAGTAGTTTCTGTTTTAAATCATAGCAAACTGTTTGTGTAGGTGTATCATACGATATTTTCCTGTCATCTTATCAAAGACAAATTACATCAAAATCTACCTGGTCTCTCTTTGTCGTGTATTTATTACTTATGTCGCCTCTTCTTAATTAAGGTGTGTAAATAGATAAAGCAGGCTAGGACCATAAAAGTGACAACAACCAAATCTCCACCCTTACAATTGACCTCAAATTATCTAAGAGAACAAGCGTAGGAATACAAAGAATGCTAGACTTTCTTTTTGAGTTATATTGTATTTCCAGGGAATTTAAATAATATATTTTTAAATATAAACATTCTGATCATTTATGAAATTATACATACGAATTTATGAACTTTGAACAAAAATGTGTAGCTACCTTTCACCGTTCGGTATGACTTAGCTTTTATTCAATATTGGAAGTCTGTGGTTCGAATCCCAGTCACACCTTAAACATTTGTAAAAATGATAATCTTAGCTATAGAATAGTTAAGAATATATTGAACAAAACGTTGTCTTCATTACAATGTATTTTCTCGACACCAGCGGCTAGACTTGTGCATACTCAAGTGGTCCACCATAAAAATGGTAGATCTTAAACATGTTGATCATTAATACATTCCTAAGTATTTAGATTGCATTCTCTTTTCTATTTTTTAGACCGGTTTATTTTGGTCTATGGGGGTGAAAGGTTTAATAAACTTAAACATTTATAACTGGGTTTGGTTAATCAGAATGTACATGTATATATTTTACAATAGGTAAGTTAGTATGTAAAATCTCAATACTGAGAATCTATGTGGTCAACACTGCTACAAGAACATCACGCAGTGTACAATCAAATCGTAACATGAAAATTATCTTAAACACACTGCTGTGCATACATAGTAAGACTAGATATCTATGCTTTCAACTAGACGTATCGTGCAATAATGTAGCGCGATTGTTGTTTTAATAAAATTTAAACAATTACAAAATTTAGATGAAATAAAAAATGGGAACTACAATTTACAATAAATGACCAGCTTTTTTAGAAACATTATGGAGCTTCGTGATAAATGCATATCTTTTGTCAGTTATCGCAGTAAAAAATAGAGAATTCGAGTGTAAAGTTATAAATGAAATTCGTGATTTAGAAAACCAGAATGATAATTGTGAATTACTTGTTTATAAAAAGAAAGAACTAGAATAGATTAGGAAAATTAAATAAAGGAATCTATTACACGTGTATTACAAGATCAAGAGCAAATTGGGTGAAGAATGGGGAAAATCCAACAAAATATTTTTGTGCACTTGAAAAAAAAAACACTTCAAAAATTATTAGTAAAGTCGAATTAGATAACGGTAGAATTATTAATAATCGAGACCAAATTTTTAACAGAAAATTAAATTATTTTATCAGATACTTCACTCTGAAAATCTTAAATTAAATGATTTAGATTTAAATGATATCATAAATATTCAAGATTTGAATGTTCCTACATTGACTATCGATGAATCGGATAATCTAGAGGGGCCTTCAACATATAACAAATCAACACAAGCACTAAAAATATGAAAGATAACAAAAGTCCTAGAACAGATGGTTTCATTGCAGATTGTTTTTCTTGGAAGGATATTGCACATTTTATAATTAGATATTTAAATTACGATTCATGAAAGCTTTTTTTCTTAATTTGGGATATTCTATTATAAATTCGGTGAAAACTTTTCAAGATAATATTACATCAGCTGTTTAGCACTGAATATGAGAAACAACAAAAATATTAAACGAATTAGGGTTAATGACAATGATATATTAATATCACAATGTGCGATGACACAAGCTTCAGTTATCTTGGCATAGAATATGATGTTGATTTGAGCAAAATATCAAACTGAATTATTATAAAAAACTAGTAAAAATCAAAAGTATACTGAACAATTGGAAAAAAAAATAATTTTGACACATAATCTGGCTAACTTTGGACAGAAATATATTGATATATGCCTTGAAAATACTTCAAAGAAGGATGTTTTAAATGATTTTAAATCTTTCACTTGCACATTAAGTCGTGACGATTTAGAATTTTCGGAGATTCCACTTTGGCATAATCCTAATCTAATTATTGACGGAAAAACTATTCTTTTTTAAAATTGATTTGCAAAAGGCATATATCGTATTGGTAACTTGGTCAATTAGGAGATGACATTTTTTCATACAATGAATTTTTAAATAAGATTGATTTTAATGTAAACTTTTTTAAGCTTCGAGGACTAATATCAGCATTGAAACCATTGCGCAGAAACCTTATCGATAAAAATATGTACAGCATTAAAACCCTTCAGTACCCATTAATTAATCATATCATTTAGCCAGTTTTGGAATATATAAAAGGTATACTATATAAACTATCTCAGATACCAAAGTATAAATCAATAGAATGTCCAGGACGTAGATACAAATCCGGTAAAAATGGACAAACACGGACCTCTGAGATGTTTTATTTTATTTCCAAAGGGTATTCAGAAACCAATACCTAGTGTTTGGACTCCTGTTGATTATTTGTAAAGTTATATTTTATTAAAATTCATAAACATTGTTGTTTAACGTCTGAACTTCTCAAAAACTAAATGCCCTAGAACATTGCATTTGGCCTTAGTTTTGGCATTGTCTCATAGTACGTTTTCTATGTATATAAAATTCGAACTAAAATAATGATGGACGACTGTATTATGATCCTTTTTGTAAGCCTATAATTTATGTATTACGTTGTTATACGTAATATGTTAATAATCACTATGAACCTTCGTATTAATTACATCTCGTTAATTGGATATCAGTGAACATGACATCACGTTTACTTCATTAACGTTTTATCATATTTTCTTCTGACAGGAGGAATATCACAACGAAATAACATCACCAGAACTTCGTATTTTCTCTTTTAAATCGCTTGTTGAACAGACAGACAGACAAGGAGACGTGACTCTCAGATATGAAGAATAATTTAGAAATGATTCATAATTTAAATGCATCAGGACACTTGAAATAATTATAAACATTTTATAAAATTTTGAAGAATAGTTCTTTGATCTAATAACACTACTGACACCTGTATGCACATAGATCCTCATATCATGTACCCTCCATAGCAACGGTATATTTCCATGATTTGTGTGCGTGTCTGATCTTGATACATTAATTCATCAGAAGTTATCTGACACTGGCGTGTTAATGTTTATGTAAAGACTTACGAGTAGCAATAAAATACAATCCACCTATTGTAGTTATGATATATAACCATATCAAAAGTGTATGTTTAAAAAAAACTTACAGAAAATCCTAACAGCTTTCGTTTTTCTTTTTTCGTCATTGACAGACATTAATATTCCAAGAAATTACTATTTGCGGCACATTGCGATGTAACAGTTTTCAAATGTATTCCTATTTCAAAGACTAATAAAATAAATATATCTTCTTCATACCTACTGAGAAAGCTTTCGACAGCCTTCTGTCAATTCGGCACAAAAGTAGTCGATTTTAGTTTATTATTCCAGGTTAAATTTGATATGCTAGACAGAATTCTGTAGTCTGTCTCCCTTTCGTTGTCAAGTATTTATCTAACCCTTGTATACTGACAGTAGATATATATTTCGTTTATTTACCCCAAGCCTATAGTATGCAAAGATTCGGAGAAATCAAACACCCGTGCATATAAATCTTCAGAAATGATACCTGTGACGTCATTTACGATGAGTTTACATGTACTCTCGCGGGGCATTAAAGTCGTATTGTGGATAATTGACCTTTATGACCTCTATATTAAAAATGCTGGTGTCTCTTCTTGTTTTGACACTGTATAAATATATATATATATATATATATATATATATATATATATATATATATATATATATATATATATATATATATATATATATATATATATATATATTGTCACTATTACATTGTAATAGAAAAGCAAACATTAAAGGGGCAATAGTTGTGTTTTCCAAACAAAATATTTCATTTTTACTATGTTTACTATTTTACGATTGATGTACAATAACAAGCAAGATATATCCAAAAGTATAACAATTCTTAGATCCCTATATATTTTGTTAAAATAAGGTCAGGGCAAGTGTTGCATGCATATACAAATAGTAATATCGAATTCATCATTTGTACCATGGTATGAGACTTTTTATATTGCAAACGAATAATTGCCGAACTGGGTTTCTAAATAGTAAAACAAAGCATAGCAGTTGATACTTATTCCCTCGCAACGGAAATATTGTATAATACCTGTATACTGGAATGATATTTGGGAGAACTAACAACTTTTACGTAAAGGTCAAGGGCAACTGGCAATGTTCAGGACTAAAAGTTGCAAAACTGTCAAAGAAATCTGAGCGAAATAAACGACCACTCGTTCAAAATCTTGTCATACAAACAAACCACTTGTGACCAACTCTGTTTAACACAATGGGACGTAGACTGCATTGAAAAAAAATGTTGTTAGTTTTATTAAATTCTGTTGAGAAATAACGCCAACACTAAAATTAAGTGAAAGAAAGTAGATAATAACTCCGTTAATAAGGGAATGTGGGTTACAAAACGCGACCTCGTCCGATATATTGCCATAGTAAATCCTTGTGTCAAGTTTCGTGACACTCCGTTGAGAAAAAGTAACTTGTTAGAACACTGACAATAATATTTAATGAAGTAAAGAAAGGGCAATAACTCTGTAAATAACGGAGCGCGGGTAATGACACGCGACCCATCCTAGATATTACCATAGTAAACACTTGTATTAAGTTTCTTGAAATTCCATTGTGAAATAAATTTTTTAGAGCGCTGACAAGGATGCATTACATGCGTACGTGCATACGGGCCGAATCCTATATTGTCCCTTCCAAATTTTGTTTGCCAGGGGATAAAAAGAAAGAAAATGTTAGACAAAAATACAGCTAATGCACAATTAATACTTCATCTTTTTCTGACAATATAAATGAAAATGCTTAACTGTTACATATCCGATTATCCGCATACTATATCTTGAAAACTGTCGATATGTACACAAGTAAAATAAATTAATGTACTCATTGTAATTGTGTAATAATAATAATAATAATAATAATGATAATAATAATAAATTGTTTTTCGTTCATTATTCTTATCATTGTTATTATCATCATCATCAACATTTTCAATGCACACGACTGCAGGTCTTTCTACTAACAGTGGTTTTGTCTGCTTTCTAGAAACAAGGCCTTGTATCTTTCCAATTGCGAATTTTGCGATATTGTTAACAAATTGGAAAAATCTAACAGTCCGGAATGTCCGGAAATAATTGCTCTGATATTTCAGCGTTTCATATATTTAAATTCACAAAGCTTTCTTTGCATCTTATTTGCTGAAAAAATTTCAACATTCAAAAAATCAACATTCGTTTTAATATTCTTCTGAATCTTTTGAATTAATTACAGAAGATACTTCTTGTCTCACCAAAATTAAAATTTGATAATTTTTTCGCTTGAAATTGAAAAATTATACATTTCCCCATTGGGAATTGTATATATATCCTTACAAAATTAAGTAATTCTTTAAAATATATATATATATATATATATATATATATATATATATATATATATATATATATATATATATATATATACGCAATTTTTTTGTGTGACTAACGTATTAGTTATTTAGTTCAGATTTATATGTTTTGATCTAGAAGTAAAGATGATTTCCAAGCAGGCGTCAGTTTTAGATCAAAATGTAAACCTATATACAGAAATATCTTACCACTCAATAAAACATTGTCCCATCACTGCAATATCAGATACACTTTGTTTCATTTACAACTATGATTTATAGTGTGTGTGTGTGTGTGTGTGTGTCAGTAAAAACGCATCTTAAAATACAATATTTGAAAAAATAAACCACCAATGGTAACACGAGTGTGGACGTATTGACGTATAACAAAATGAAAAAAATGCCACAAAATAATTTTATAGGGCTACACATTTATTTATACCTTCTTCTATTTCACATCCAAGGCACAACACTTAAAAATACTTTCATTTGCGCATAAGACATAATTTACAGGTGTTTTTTCTTGTTTTAGTTCGAGAATATTCCAAGTAGGAAGTGTGAAACATAAAATGATTCTTTCGTTTACCTGTACTATTATCAATAACTCGAAATATGGAAAGAGATAACTTATGATAAATAGGACAATAGTTTAAGTTGAAGTGTAGTATAGAAAATTTGTATTATCTGATCATACAAGGTGCCCTTTGCATATGGCTGTGTTCTTATACACGGATTGATCTAAACACTTCCATAGCAGTTAAATAGCATATACATTTTATTTCAAAATGTGTTTTTAATAATGGCGTGTTTCATTTTCATATATATATATATATATATATATATATATATATATATATATATATATATATATATATATATATATATATATATATATATATATTTGATATTAGTTTTCTTGGTACAGCGATAAATACTTAAATAAAATAGTGTAGAACATCACAATTTCTTTCTTTCTTTCTTTAATCCGTGAGCGCTTTCACCATCGTGGTTCTTCAGACGGAAACTGTAGTTACTAACAGTTACTATTGTTTATTGTTAAATGACGTTCTAGTGACGTCACGCGGTAGCAATCATTTTTACAGAATTATATATTAAATATATAGATTATATAAATCATATAAATTATTTAAATTATTTTCTGTTAAGTTCTGTATCGAATATTTTGATAAAATAGTCTTCTTTTGCTTTTCTGAGATTTTCGTTATCATTCCACATTTTATAAAAAGGAAAAAAAATTAATTTTCCTTTTCCACAGTTAGCAAAATGTTCACTGCAGGGAGTATTTCGGACACTTGGGTCCCTAATTTGTTGTTTATGAACTCTTACTCTTGCATTTAATTTTCCCGATTGTCCAATGTAATTTTCCCCGCATGTCGGACATGTTGCACAATATATTATATTTAGCGATTTACAGTTCATGGTGGCATTCGCCCGTAATATTTTGCCAGATTTTAAAATTATTTTTTCGCCTTCTTCAATGTAATCACATGTCCCACAACGAGGATATATATATATATATATATCAAAGAATGGCATGAACGTTATTCAAGTATCGAAAGTCCTTACCTGATTACTCCTTTGTACGATTCTGTTAAGGGCCATGGCTAATCATGTATTGTTTTAAAAATATATATAGAGAAATGCATCTTGCTTCTCATCTTTCTTCTACTTTCGTCTTCTATATATAATCTGAATAGTGGTATGGGAAAGATCGTCCATGTGCTCCACACATTCCATGAATGTAATTACACCAGAACTGATCGTAAAGTCAATACAAATAAATCATGTGATAGTGTTATCAGAAATTGAACTTCCCGAAAGATTATTGAACATTTGGTTAGATATATTTGTTTGAAAACGATAAGATGTTGTATCTCTTATCAGCAAATGGTATATTGTAATGTCTGTATGAAAAAAAATCCCCTCTCACAAACACACACACACACACACTGCCTGGTAATCTATTTCAGAAAGATTACAAATTGTAACAGATAATATTTTTTCAAGAATCCATAGCTTTTTTCACAAATCATCTGTTTCGTTTTGTTTAAAATAGCCAAAAGTACGGAAAAAACTCGCAAAGATTATCGATTGTTATTTGTTATATCAATAGTTTTACGTGAAATTAAATCAATCTTCAGAAATAAGGTGGGATCCAAATTTTAGGCATAAAAGAAAGTTTCAATTAATTATTGACAATAGGCATTCAAACTGATTGTTATCTAAATGAATTAATTGCAAAAGGTATCTGAGATGTGCATCTGTCTCACTTCTCCCTTTCTCACATATTGGGTGCTTCAATACCACACAAATTGTTTTTCACTGTTCCATGCTATACTCTCAAACATACTTGTATTAGTATTAAGTACAAGGGAGACTAAATTAACTAACAATGCTCAATAACATCAGATATATTGATAAAGATTGATATCTCAAACCATATAAACTTTGTAAGCAAAGTGACACATCTATATACATACAGTTGATAAAGAATTATACGTTTTCTTTAAAAAAATAAGTGATACTAAAGATCAGTGGTAAACGCCCACTCATAATCTCCAGAAACTTTGGAGACAAGGGAAACATTCATGTCTAACCATTCTGCATTGTAAATCCGTATTGAAGCATGAAAACTAAAGGAAAACACTGTATAGTGGAAAATATCAATTTGGTTATTCGCCATATTCACGATGTTAATAAATCCGTGGATTTACGATATAATGAATAAGGTTTTTACAAAGTTATAAACATACACATAAATATATCACTGACTTTATTTAAAAGACCTGATGTTGTTGTATACTACTCGTATTCCGCGAAGTCAATAAACCGTGATCATCTCAGGGGAGAGAAATAGTGAAAATTTCAACCCGTAAACTAAAACTCCTGTACAGTATGATGATTGTTGTACATATCTAATTCGTAAACCTCTGTCCAGACCAAAGCCAGTTCTTTTGTCATATATTATAAACATGATACCAAAGAGGTAATACTCAAGACGATCGTTTCTGACAATAGATCATGTTTGGACTCTTACGTAGTCCGTTTTTTGGATCCGGATGTTTTATGCGCCGATTCAGCTTTTTTATGCTTAGGGATTTCCGGTATGTGTCTTTCCGTCGATCAAGAAATAAAACACAGTTATATAAGAAGGCCAGATTATTGTTACTAGTCCATTTATGTGAAAAACAAATTGAGGTTAACGTCTGAACTCTATACCAGAAATGAAATATTGTGACATTTTGATGTATTGTATGAAATCAAGCACTTTATTTCTTGATTGACGCAAAAACACATACCGGAAGTCGCTAAGCATAACAAAATTGAAGCGGCGCAAGAAAAATCCGGATCCAAAACCGGATTACATAAGAACTCGAAAATAATCTATTTGACTTCATCAGTTGGTTTCCAATTTTAAATACATTTTCTAAAATGAAAGTGGTATCAGAAAAGGCCAAATAATAAATCTAAACGTATAGCCAAAATCCGTCGAAGAGTAACCACTGTAAAATAATGGCTATCTTATCTTTAGGAGAATTTAGAATTCTAAATGGCGCATATATGTTGATTTATAATTTCTTATTCATTTAATTATAACTATCATCATACCTTTTAGTTAAGCCAATTGGTTCAATGACAGTATTAGTCATATTATATATACCATTGGCATGGAAACATGGTAAAATGGTCCAGAATCTGTCAGGCAGATGTTTGACGCCGGGTGATTGTTATATTGAACAGGCCAGTTTAATGTTGTCACATGACTGATAAAAGTATTCGTACGATAGAAGGGAAAGTTTTGTTTTTACTTTATTTTCACTGACACAGAAACAATCATCTCAAGCATTTGGTTCGATCCTTATTTAACAAATTATTATTATTATTATTATTATTATTTTGTAAAATGTGTATAATATTTACAAACACTGAGTCGTTGCTACTGCTGTTGGACCGTTTGAGTACCAAAGGGTATACATAAACCCAGTACCTGGTACCTGGATGGTTTAAATTCTAAACTCTTAAAAAACTAAGTTATCTTTTAATAATGGTTACCTCCTCATGATTTCGGAGTGCATTTCGGTTATTTGTTGCTTTGTTCAATGCCAGGTTTTTTTCGAAATTGTACATCTTTTTTAGTTCTAGCTCAAATGATGAAGTCTACTTGATATATAAAACAGTCCTAGGAGTATTACAAAAAATGTGAAAGTGATAGTGTTCAAAATTGAAAACGTATCATTGGCTAGAAAATACATGTACGTTAAGGTTTAGCTGTTGACCTTGTTCCATACCACCTTTTCAGAACTATTCCTCTTTTTAAAATTCGAGTTTAACTGGTGTAGTCTTGATGACAGAAACGATCGTTTTAAGCAATTGTTTCTGTCCTTTTTACAACTTTTATACGGAAGTCGATAAGTGCCACATGTAGTCATAAAAATATGTCGTTATAACGACATATATGTTGTTATAACGACTTATTATGTTGTTATAACGACATATTAATTATCTTGTTATAACAAGTTATTATGTTATAACAAGATATTATGTCGTAATAACAATATATTATGTCGTAATAACAAGATATTATGTTGCTATAACGAGATATGAAATATAAGGAAGCGTATTAGGACCACGAGTTATTATTATTGTTAGTTGTTAAGGTTTCATCGGAATATATTTGGTGATTCGAATCTATCCAAAGTTACGTAAATAATTCTGTACTTTCGGATTTTATGTCGTTTAATATGTTAAAAAATATTTACATCTCTTTGCCATTATATCGCTTACAAGATTGTGTAAGTCGCTTTTTCATAGGTCGAAAATGACAAATTTACGAGGTCATCCGCGCGTGACCCCATAGATGGATTGCGTTAGATACTGTACGCGATATAGCAGAAAACAGGAGCGATTAGAGATCGGTTTATAATTAGACTGGTCCGTTATAAGACATTTTCTGTTTGATATTTTTCCAAATAATTGTGTCATATTTCTAATATTAACGCACTAACTTGTTTTTAATTTTTAAGCTCCCAGGCAGTTCATTCTCGCAATCATTCCGTACGCTAGACATGAAAGGAATGGGATATATAAGGCGATGACTATTGATTCTGCGGGGGGAGCTGGCAGAATTTTAAAATTAATATTCTGGCGTTGAAAACATTGAAAAGAAATAGTCTGTCCTTTATTAGCTAGTTAATAAACAATCTGGCCTTAACTGGTGATAAAGTGACTGGCTACACTCCTCTTTCTTGATTAATATATAAAGACATTTATATATAAATGAGATCAAAGAAGTTTCGTTGCTGACTTAATCAGTGGTCATTCTGCAAATACACCACGAGGAAGGAGAAAAACGCTGACAAAACTCAACCCCACCCCAAAAAATTGACTTATGCAAATAATCAGCCTCTCCGTTTAATGAATTTGAGATAAAACCAGTTCCTAATTTAATGTTTGGAACCTAGATAATGAACTTTGAACTCTCTGGACTTGTGAAATTTAATATTTCGTAGAGAGTATCAGTATACTCCCTAGAACATATGGAAAACTGATTCGTTTCCAGGGGGGGGGGCAGTTACAAAATGCTTCATTGGGCTTCCAAATTGGAAAGATTCCAACTTTTATCTGGAGAACATACTCTAGAATCAACTAGCCCGAGTTGAATTTCACTTCATTTTTT
This sequence comes from Atrina japonica, assembly GCA_030159075.1. Lineage (NCBI taxonomy): Eukaryota > Metazoa > Mollusca > Bivalvia > Pterioida > Pinnidae > Atrina > Atrina japonica. The sequence goes on along the minus strand of BROG01000226.1, from coordinate 65,750 downwards.
AGGTTTGATCCGTTTATCAGAGGGATGGATTATGTTTCCTGAAACAATTTTACTTTAGATGGATAATCAGACACCCCTCACTTTTTCACATACATTTTTTTATATCAACACGTCTTGAATCCAGGAAAAATGCTCCCCAGAGCTTTCAAAAGTAAAATGCGAATATATTCTACACTTGCATCCTATCCAACTTTAAATTATAAGTATAATTTCAGGTATCCAGCCTCAAACCCACTCACCCCCTCTTGAAAGAATTCTAGATCCGCCACTGTTGTATATGTTTATTGCATAATCAAAAGGTATATGAAAATATTTTTTTACCGGGGAAAACATTTTCTGAAAAACAAATTTGCCCCCTTTTGATTTGCTTCTTGACGCTGATAAAATGTCTGTTCATTCTCTCATTTGTTATATAAAAATATTAAGTCGTGCACACTTGACATAACAAATGAGAGAAAAAAATATTAAGTCGTGCGCACGGCATAATTTGTTTTAGGAAAAATAATATTAAGTCGTGCGCACGAGATAATTTTTTACACGTTCATTCCATACTTCCGTATGTTCAGGATTCCAAATATCTGAAATTTTCTGAAAGATGCGACAGCGTGTCACCTTTTCCGTGTCGAAATCTTGCCTCACTAATCCAATACGCAGTGCCATATGTATTGTAGATATATATCAGTTTTAAACAGTATAAATATTTTTTATGTTACACCCTCAACTCCCCTATGCCATTTATTAATTCGCCACAGCCATATAATACTTTTCTGACTACAAAAGTAAAAAATCTGAAGAATATAAACAATCTGTCTATGGTCTGCTTTACAACAAATATTCTGTCCTGCGACGGTATGAAAATATATAATCTGACTCGACAAAATTTGCCAGCGAGTTACAATGATCTATTTAACCCTTTCAACCCTACAGACCATAAAACTTGTCTTTAACAATAAAAAGAGCATACCACTCAGATTTTCAGGGGTGAAAGGGTTAAACCATAATACAACTTAAATTAAGACACCATTAAAATATGTGGAAATAAATAAATGAAGGTTGTGATATTACACAACAATTTGTTGCAATTTTCTCAAGACAATGCGATAAAAAGGAGTATTTCGTAAAAAGTTAGAAGTGGTTTATTTTTTTATAAAATATAGCTGCTTTAAATTGAGGTTGCGTTAATAATAATATTGAATAAGAATGATACATATAACATGATTAGTGTCTTGTAACACAATTATTACCAGATAATAACGCGATGTTATGCCTTATTAAGAACAACGATGTGAAAAACAATTCAAATAAAACCTTAATAACTAACAATTATAAGACAACTCGTGGCCCAAATTAAGACATGATATCTTGTTATTACGACGTAATATCTTGTTATAACAAGATAATTCATATCTTGTTATAACAACTTAATATCTTGTTATTACGACATAATATCTTGTTATTACGACATTCTATTTTGTTATAACGACATAATATCTTGTTGTAACAAGATAATTCATATCTTGTTATTACGACACAATAACTTGTTATTACGACATAATATCTTATTATTACGACACACTATTTCGTTATAACGACATAGTATCTTGTAATAACAAGATAATTCATATCTCTTGATAACAACATAATATCTTGTTATTACGACATAATATCTTGTTATAACGACATAATATCTTGTTATAACAAGGTAATACATATCTCATTATAACAACATATTAAGTCGTTTTAACAAGATATATGTCATTATAACAACATATTTTTATTACTACATGTGGCACGTATCGACTTCTGTACTTTTAGTATGTTTATATCTATAAAAATGTTATTAATGCCAGTTTAATGATGTTAATGGATAGATATATGCAGCCGTACGTATCTAGGAAGTGATTTCGTTTTTCTTCAACTTGGCGATAACCTTACGAACTACAAATTAATAACAATATAATAGTAAAACTTAAAATACTCAATATATAAGACATATCATTGGCCGAAAAAAAGTCGACTTCGCGCAGAAGTAATATAAATCAGTTGGCTGGTTGTTGAATTGCACGTGCCAATTTCATGTTGTAAAATGATAAAGATATGTAACCCCACGCACCAAGGAAGAGATTTACTTTCTCTCTTGTTTCACTGACAAATCTGTCTTGGAGGTTATCTAAAATGTATTTACAGAAACTCCTTAGTTTTATGACACATAACATACTATTGATTGACTCTAGCAAGGACTTTCTAACTAAGCATCATATCAAATCGGTCGTAAATGTTACGTACTTTCAGTTTGTTAATGTGATCATTCTTTATTTCACTTCTTGGTAATTTGCCCTACATTTTTTAGCAATACAAAACTGTGATCATCGCTACAATCATATTGGTCGTGTTTATACAAATTAGACACATTTATTGTAGCAACAAAATATGCTAATGAAAACATTCATTTCATTACAAGCGCATTTTATGTTTCGAAATTTGAATAATCGTCTCGTTAAGAGATTGATTGTTTCCATAGTGTTTTATGGTCGCACTCAAGATCCCTTTAGCTTCCTGCTGGGACCCAAGCCATTGGGTCACACAGTGACCCCTAAATAGCGATCTCACAAAACGAGCTCAAACTCGCGTCGAGAATTCAGTATTCAGTGAAAACACTTACTAAAGTTTGATCTAAAGTGATGAGCATTTTGATCACTTGGCGGATAAACACAGACAAGACACCTGGTATCAATATATAACACCTAGAATTTTGTAAAGACGTGATCCAATTTTAATATTAAGCCTTTGTTCTTTTCGTGATTCCAAACACAGTACCTGCTGCACACTTGCTTTTCCCCTTCAATAGAGTTGTCCCAGCAAAGCTCAAACATACGCTGACTAGAGTTCACTGAATCCCCATTTGTTTTGAAGACAATTTGTATGAATACTACGATGATTAGTTTGAATGCTGTGTTAGATATTACACATGAAAGCCAATACATGAATGTGTGGTATGTTTCTAATATAATGGCAACTGGCGGATTACAAGGCAAAACAGCCATGTTGATTTGACATAAGTTTATCGTATCCAACTGTATACCCCTCCCTATGAAAATGAAATTTTCACATAGGGTATAGTCTGTTGTAAACAAAATGTCAAGTTTAGATTAACAACTCTAGCTTGACAGTAGCTGATTGTGTCAAAAAGGATGCTGACTTAGACTTTTGTACATGCGATTTAAAGACATGGCATTTAGATTAAAATGCAGAGACCTATCTGAAAACTTTGCTTTTTGGATGAATAATGATAAACCAAATCTGTTAATTTCTATTCCTTGCCACCTAGGTTATCTCAATTTATGTAAAAAAAGCTAGCTTAACTGATTAATTTGTTTTTTGCGTCGCCATTCGGAATAACTGAGAAAAATAGCTTTACTGAGCCAAATCACACTTAAAAATACACATAACGTGAGAAAACTAGCTTTAAATCATTTTTGTGATTGTTGCGCAATTACTTCTAGTTTTTTTGTCAGAAACTATCAGTTAATGAGAAAAACAAGGTTTAGCTGAGAAAAGCTAAGTTACTGTGATATTGGCATTGTTTTATAGAACGCATCAACGTATTGGACCACATTATTACACCGATCTAATCACATATGATAATCTGTCTATTTGGACTCAAGGGGAGGCTTAAAATGTTGTGCAATGCAATCCTTCTACTTTAAGCATAGCTTACCTGATTTCAAACACACCCAAAAGTCATCACAATCATATCGCTCCAGAAAAAAAACTACAAGTCACAAACCTTCGACCACCAATGATTAAAATAGAAACAAAATGTACATATACAAACAATACAAAAAACATTGCCCCTCCCATGACACCTGATTACATCTCTAAATTGCTTCGTAGGTTATTATAATAATCTAACACATCGAGGTCGTACCCCAAAATAGCACAAAGGAATTCCCGAACTTCGACGCGCTCGGCGTTCATTGTATAGCCAATCATCAACGCTGTCTAGTTATATTTGGCGTCAAAGAAGTGCATTCAAGATCACAGTCGACAAGACAGTAAACAAACATTTTCGTTTCTGTTGACGACGATGGTGTCCAAACATTATTGTTAGAGAACAATTCTAAAGTTCTAGACGTGCAAAACATTTAGCCGTGTAAAACTGTTGTAATTCCGTCATTCATCCTGATAAGGAGACCACAATACGTGGCTAGACTCCCACATTTTAGGTCTACTGATATTTGTGAATAAGGTAACAATACGTGGCTAGACTCACACACACATACTGATATTTGCGAGATTTACACATTGAAGTCAAACCAATTAAACTTCACGTAATGAAATAATTAACGACCTCATTTTCAGTTAATACATGGAGTTACCAACCCAAGAAAGCGATATTTTACTTCCTTGGATAGATAACACCATGTATTAACCCCAAATGATGTCGATAATTGTAACATATCTAATTACAGCATATGAAAGTGTAGTTTGTCTCTCATATATTTTTTTTATAAAGATAAGCCCATATCATAATTGTTAATGTGAAAACGTCGCCATTTTGAAAACAATATATCTTTTTTATTTCGTTACGAACCCTAGAGAGCCAACCCGACTCAGTCGGTAGCGCGCTCGACTCTTGATTGTGATGTCGTGAGTTCGAGTCCAGCAGGCGGCACGTTGGTTTCCTGTCTTTTGGATGAGACAGTTAAAACCGAGGTTTCGTGTCACAGTAAGTGTTGGCACGTTAAAGAACCCTCACTGCTCAATGGCCGCAAGTACCGAGCATAGACCAAAATTTGAAGCCCTTCACCGGCATTTGTTGACGTCTCAATATGATTGAAAAAATTATTGAGTGGACGTTAAACAACAATAAACAAACAACAAACAAACGACGAACCCTGGAAAATTGGACATTTTTTAAAATCCTCGACCCTGTAAATGGCAACGTCGTTGCAACCGAATTTGAATATCAATCCGTAATTTTGACTTTTGAAGGAGTTATGCATAGTTGCTTTATAGCAGCAGGAAAGCGACATATTTAGGACAAACGGTAAAATATCACGCAACAGAATACAATTCAAAACCTACCCTTTAATACTTTTGAACCACGTAATAAAATATATATTTTAGCATTAATGCAATTCAACAATCCAGCTTTGATCGCGGATAAAACAAAATGTACCATCAGATAGAAGTAGAGTTGAGCTCTCAGATTCGGTAAGTGACGTCACATCATACGCGTACAAGGAAAAGTTGGTAGCGGTTTGTTGCGAAAGTGGGTTAACTTTCGATCACTGTCGGGATGACGCGGGGTATCTTTGGATTTGGGCATTGTTTGTGATGTCGATTTTATTTGTACAATTGTTAAAGTATGTGTTTCCTGTTGTCGATTTTTATGTACTGGAATTTAGATATATCAGGGTACAATTCAATGCAACTCTTTCAAAGGTTGGAGATTAACCTAATACTGACGTAGACCTAGGCTATAACAGTAGATGTCAATGATAGAACTTGACAGAAGAGATGGCAGTGTTTTAGCCTAGTAAATCTAGGCCATTACATTTAATGTAAAACGGAAGAAGAAAGTACAAAGTGCTAAGGTCAGCAGTTAGATGTTCTACAGGACAATATGCAAATATGGTGAACATACTAGAATAATCATGGACGTCCGGAAAAGCGATAAATGATACCAGGTGCATTAGAGAAGTAAGCATTCCTTGCCGACCGGTACTACTGCGTGTTCATATTTAAACTAAACTTCAAACGAACTGGGTAATGATGACTCGTCACAAACTGTTCAGTTTCTTCCTTCCACAGTTTGAATACGCTTTCATTTTCAGCAATTACATACGATATCATCATTACATCAATACATCTTGGTGACAAAAGTGAGAAATATTATTTTTGTTCTCAAAATATTTCATATAAAACCACAATGTCCGAAACAAAAAATAATGTCCTATTTCATTTCAGAAACAGATTGGAGTAATAACCTTTGCTTCTTTTAAAAGTTTTTGTGTTGCAAGATATAATGTCTCTTTTAAATGTGTGTAAAGCTGGGTCTGACACATAAAACTTAAAAATAAATAAATAAATATTTTACTAAACTTTGGCCAATCCTGAAATGTGATTGCCTCAGTAGGTGAAATAAAGAATATATTCAGACTTAAGTTAATTCTCAAGTTTATGGTGCCGTGCCCTGGAATTTTCTGTTTAAGTTGCAGAATATTAAAAACAGACATTTTGATCATCATATGCAAATACACAATGAATCTGTTACATAGATATTTAAATGGCATGGTGCATGTTGTAACAAAATTGACTTAGAAATTACTCTGCATGATTTGTTAACAATTAGTGGATTTATATGATTCAGAGATATACTGTATACAAGTATGGAAAACTAAAATCCCTTCCTTTTTCACCATACTGTAGCCTACATGCATGAGGTAGAAAACCAAGTTAATGATTGCTGGACCATATACTAGAGAAAGCTTGGGGATCTTAAGCGTCTGGTAGAATTTTCCACTCATCGAGATGGAAGGGTGGCCAGCTTCACACCTTATACAGTGCCGTTACATATGAAGTAGAACGACACAAAACAATTGTAAACAACGTCACGTGTACTCAGTCCATGCGTGTAAATATATAAAAATTACAGATACCAAAGTATTAATCGTTAGATAGTTCAGGAGACAACATACAAATCTGGTGAAAATTGGACATAGACTGACCTCGGTAAATGTTTCTTTGCCATATCTATCGAACAGGCAACTCAACATTTCACAGTTCAAAACTGAAATTGGAAAGAAGGTCATTATACCGACCGTACAATTTGCGAAATGTTGGTATTAAACGCGATTCTTGATATTCTTTTGTCAAAGTTTCACGCTGTAAACGACATTTTCCCATGTTGAACATGCCCTGACATTTAATTAAAATATGATTATATTTTATGGCTCTGTCACAGGATTTGCTAAATATTCATCTTTAAAATTTAATCAATGATCGCTCAAGTATTGGAACATGTGCTCAAATATTTATACATATAAACATCATGAGATATTTTGAGTATTTTTCTCCAACTACAATAAAACGGAAGCATCTATTAAACGTTTGAAAAATAAGAAATTGCTTCAAGTTGTTAATTTTGATTTTTAAATTTACAGCTTTTTAGCAGATGGTGGTCTATTCAAATCGCCTTACGTCTGTGGTCCGTCGTCCATCCTTAAACAATTCTTGTTATCGCTATTCCTCAGAACTTACTGAGTGGATCTTTATCAAATTTAACATAAAATTTCTCCTTGAAGTCCATTAGAGCACTGTACATTTTCAGGCGGGTCGGATCACAAAATGGCTGCCAGGCGACCATCTTGGATTTTGACAGTTAAAGGTTGTTATGTATTTCTTGAAAACCATTCACATGTCTACGCCATATATTCTAGTTTGTTATGGGTAGACACATTCATTGGCGTATGATAGGATCATTGGGGGTTCTGCCCACCACCCTGAAATTTATAGTTTTACTTTTAACTTAACACCTTTTCACAGTCCATCCTTAAATCAAACATATTATTGATCATTATTGGGAAACACATTCAGTGGTATATGGGGATCCATAGGGGTCCTGCCACACCCTCTGAAAAATATATTCTTAATAATAACTTAAAAAACATTCACCCTTGAACCATATTTACATGTATTTTGGATTGTTATGGGGAGACACATTTAATGGTGTATATGCGGGTCTTGTCCCATCCCCTGGAATTTATATTTTGCTTATAACTTAAAAACCGTTCACAGCCCACCCTTAAACTATATAATATTATATATTATTGATCATTATTAAGAAAAACATCAAGTGGTGTATGGGGGTCCTTTGAGGTGCCTGCCCCACCCTCTGAAATATATTTTTTACTTGTACCTTAACAACCGTTAACAGCCCCACCCTTAATCATATATATTATTGATTGTTGTGGGCCACACATTTAGTTGTGCATACGGGGTCCTGTCCCATTCCCTGAAATTTATATTTTTGCGTATAACTTAAAAACCATTCACAGCCCACCCTTAAATAATATAATATCATTGATTATTATGGGGAGACACATTTAGTGGTGCATATGGGGGTCCTGTCCCACCCCCTGACATTTATATTTTTGCTTATAACTTTAAAAACCTTTGATAGCCCTACCCTTAATTCATATATATTATTGATTATTATGGGAAAACAGATTCAGTGATGTATATGGGCGTTCTGCCCCACCCCCAAAATATACATTTTTACTTATAACCTAAAAGCCGTTCAAGGCCCAACCCTTAAATCATGTATATATATATATATATATATATATATATATATATATATATATATATATATATATATATATATATATATATATATATATATATATATATATATTACTGATTGTTATGGGAAAACACATTCAATAGTGTATGTGGAGGTGCTGTCCTAGCCCCTGAAATATATACTTACTATACTTTTCTACATTTGATATCAGAGCCGGCACCAACAAGACATACAATTATGTGTAATTCTTGTTTAACTCAATGCACATCATGACCAGCATTTTCAGTTTTAGAGGTTGACAAGTATGGTTAAGCTTTCTTGGATTATAGCAGTTTATGTTTGGTATAGTTATAATCTTGTGAGAAAGCAGCTGACAAATATTTGGGTTTTAGTTCAAATTCATTGTTAAGTCACAAAATAAGAGAAAAGAACAGTCTGAAATAGATCAAAGGAAGAACATTCTATGGTGGGCGCCAAGATCCATCTTCGATCGTGTAAAAGCACAACTACCAAAGAATTAAAAAAAATAATCTAAGAATGAAAAGTATCATTAAAAACATTAATATCCCTTGCATAGATATCATAACATTAGTGTCGGTAATACATGTCCTAGGTTTGCATACCCGTAAACGAGATTTCATTAACTGTGTATGACTAAAACCCTGTGACATTAATTTTAGTTCGCAAATGATATCATCTTTTCTCTTTAAAAAAACAACATCTGAACACAAACATACGTGAAGAAGAACAGGTTGTCCCGAAAGTTTTCTTTTTCCGTGACATTACTCTCTCTCTCTCTCTCTCTCTCTCTCTCTCTCTCTCTCTCTCTCTCTCTCTCTCTCTCTCTCTCTCTCTCTCTCTCTCTTGCAATGGCATGGCAGCTGAACACATTTTATTTTATCATTTTACCGTCAATCTACCCATATCTATTTATGCATGCGATTTGCTTATTCGAGGTTCTTTGATCTTATTGGATTGTTCATCATTTGTCAAGTGGTAGAGATGGACTAACAATCAGGTCCCGGAATCAATTCCCTCTACCGGGCCAATTCAGTACGTATGAATTTAAGAAAGTAAATGACTGTTTCTTCGCCAAGAGATTTGTTTGAAGTAAATCACTGGGCACCCTTGTATAGAACTACAGTATCACTTAAATATTAGAGGTTTACTCACAGTCAGCTAATCCTGAAATACGATAGGCTCAGCAGGCCAAGTTACGAATATAAAAAAAATCCTTACGTTTTGGACAAGTGGGCCCTGTATTTTTCTGATGAAACTGAAAATGAGTCCTTTCACCAGGTAGAGGTCGCAAATGGAAGGTCTTTATCTTCTATGACATTCAGTCATTGTTCCGAACCAACAGAACAATCACAGGTGAAGGGAGGGAACATATTGTAAAAGCTAGTAGATTTCTTACCAGTACCTACATACTTCAATGTTTCAAAGTCATATTTAACCGATGTGAAACATACGACACATTTCTCATGCGATATTAAGGGCCTCAGACACGAAAATACTCTAAACGTGGAAATTTACGCGTGGGAGGATTTACAATAAATATGCAATGAAAATTACACCCCCACCCCGCGCGTAACAGTCCCGTAGTTGTTCTAATAATTATCGTTTAATACTGGAACTGCTCAAAGTAAGGTGTAAAGTCATGTTAAAAAACACACGCCTACAGTTTATATAAGTAAAGCGCGTAATTAACTCCGCGCGGAAATATCGTACTTCAGTAATTCAAAGTACTTCAATAAGAAAAGACAAAAGAGCCAAGGCATACTAGTCAAGTGAACGTAATGGTAGACAAAAACACACCAATATCTAATGTACGTGACCTTATAAGCTTTCACAGTATGAACCATTAAAATCCACGGGTCTGTGACAATTCATCTATAGAAAGAAATGTCTCAATATATGTACACAAGGTCCTTGAGTGAAGTAACACTACAAGTGAATGAAATACGATCTGTTTATTTATTTATTTATTTATTTATTATTATTATTATTATTATTATTTTTTTTTTTTTGGAAGTTTTGTACAAAAATACACACTATCATCAAGATTAATATTGATGATAACAGCTCTGGTGAAATTAACCAGGTTAATGTCAGCTTAGGAGACAAGTCGTTATTCTCCTTCCGGTATAGAAACTGTCACATGCATTAAATACTTTAATACTTCACAAAATCGAAGTCATATCTGCAAACCATTTTGGAGATAAAGTGCAGGGTATGAAAATCAATCAATCGATTTTATTATCTTAAAACACATTGTCCGTGTCATGAATTTAAACCTAACCAAACGCACGCGGAAGTGTTGTTTTAATCAAAAGAATAATACAACTCATACGAGTATCAAAATTCATTCCAGAGAAAACTTTTGATAAGGCATGACTTAAGTGCATATGTCAGCATGCTATATATTATAGCAAGTCTTATATATTTTCTCGAAATATGTTTGTTGTACAGTTGTATGTGTTTTTATCTAGAAGAGAAGACGATTTATAAGCAGGTGTCGATTTTAGATTATACAGATTTATCTTACCACTCCATACACAGTGTCCCATTTCGACAATATCGGGTACACTCCATTTTACACAAAGGTAGCTCTGATTTATAAAGTTTGTTCTTGTGTCCTTTCTTTTAAATAAACGTACAAAATGATTTTAAATGCGCTTTGTCTTTTATTTTTCCGGTAACAATTTTTATTTCATATTTACAGAAATGTCGACTGGGAAAATATAAGGTATAATATCAAAAGTGAGAATCTACAAAATATAAAAAGTCTCAGATACTAAGGTATAAATTATAAGGATGTCCAGGATATAGGTATAAATCGGGTAAAAATGGACAAACACGGACCTATTGAAATCAAGAGGTGGAATCAGGTGTCATGGAGGAGTAAGCATCCCCTGTCGACCGGTCACACCTCCCGTGAGTCTACAGTCAAATTAAATTGAAATACGTGAGGAACGAATCTTCCTCATAATTGGTACAGACGTATCAACAACCGCCATCGAACAGGTAACTCAACATTTCACTTGGTGAAACATAGTAGTCACAAACAAGACTATTATACCGACCGTAACATTTGCGGAACCCTGACATCAAACGCGGTTTTCGATATCTCTGTGTCAATAATTTGTCAGTGAGTAGTTTACCTCTGCATATGAAATGTTCATATGTTGAACACGCCTTGGCATATCGGATCATTTGTGAAATATAAACTCCATATGCGGGTGATTGTGTGATATTACTACTTAAATGTGGAAAATTAACGATGGGAAAGCCGAAATCGTCTCGATTGTCGTATAGCTTAGTTGTTAATTTCCCGTCTGTGTCTATAGTTAGTAAAATCTCTAAGTATGAAGCAATATTAGATATTATTCGTAAACAGAACATATTGATTAAATTTCTAAAAAGTCAAAGTCTGAAACCCCGCGTTTTATACGATTTGTAAATATGTATGTTAACCCCTATGCATGAAAATATATTTTGGGGAAAATAAAAGTGGGTAAGCGGAGGAATGAAATAAACTGCAAGCTTTTGATTAAAATCTTATATGATGTATGTGCAAAACTGTAATTTTGGTAATCATTATAAGCAAAATACCACCGTTATAATGCTCAAGACGATCGTTTTTGTCAACTAGCCTTCATCAGACATTATCAGTTGAGCTCCAATTTTAGATAGATTTTCTAAAGTTTGTTTGTTTATTGTTGTTTAACGTTTAATAATAAATGTAAACGTATAGCAAAAATCCGTCTAAAAGTATCTACTCTAAAAAGTCGATAAATCGATATCTTTATAATACATGTGCATATCTAAATGTTTAAGATGTATTCTGTTTGTCCGTGTCAGCAGATTAACCAATCTGCATTCTACAAGCTCTACTATGTGAAAATGTTGAGTTGTCTGTTGCGGTTGTTGAGACGTCTGTACCAATTGTGACGAGGATTCGTTCCTCACGTATTTCAGGTGGATTTGACTGTGGACACACGGCGAGTGTGACCGGTCGACAGGGGATGCTTACTCCTCCATGGCACCTCTTGGTTTCCAGAGGTCCGTGTTTGTCCAATTTTTACCATTCGTATCTATATCCTGTACATCCTAAAGATTTATACTTTAGTATCCAAGATTTGTTTTATTTATACTGTATACATATGCTATACTGTATTAAAGTTTTAACAATTCAGGGAATACTCCAAATTAGAAAACTTTGATGGTTGACGTCATTCTAAAGTTGAAACGAAATCCCGAATATTCGCAGACACATAGTATTTTTTATATCACAGGCCAAGTACTAGTGTTCTAAGAAATGTAGCATCATTTTGCCATACAGGCTCTCATTATTTCCCGCGATTAGACCTACAGGCTATCGTCATTCCCTGCGATTAGACTTAAAACACTGATTAGACTAAAAAGATATATAGCTGTAGAAGTTTAAAAAATACCATGCATATATTGCCTAGAATTACTGAAATATGCCGAAGGAATGTCCTTTGTTAACTCGGTCTTCGTTCACATTCAATTGCTTTTCACAAATTACGATATTTTTACAGTTATTTTCAACAGAGAATTTTTATAGAACTCTCTATAAAACATCGAATATTTGAGCGCCCTCTTTGACTTCTTTAAACCAAATATTGTTGAATGTAGCGTGAAACAGAACTCAAAACAAAACCCAAATTGAATATTTGAAGCTTTTAATACCCAGAATAAACATTTTTCTAGCCCATATGCCTCTAAGTGTAGTACAGATTTTGCTGATAGTCTTGTACAGTTACTCAGGTAAAAATGATATTCTTTTATAAACATGACTACCAATCATACGGAAACAGCAAACAATTGGAAGTCAGTAGTTCTGTTGAAACTGTTTCTAATTACAATACAACTGCAACTGAAGCATTTTATTTCAATAAAATTACCCCTGCACTTGCATAATTGGTTGAATAATGACTACATCGTTTAAAAACAAAACTAACATACAAGATGCCTATAAATCGACGTTTTTCTGTATGAAATATATTTAGTTTATATAAAGAACTCATAAAGCGTATTCAATTGCATATATTTTTATTTTCTTCCTTCACACGCCTGCGTATTAAATTCTGAGTTTTATAGAAAGTACCATCATTCATCTACCAATGACACCATTGCCTACTGATACTACCACTGGCTGATAAACATATCTCTGAACGACTTATTGGATACCATCGGTTGTTGTTTTGTTTCATTGACTGCCGTTGCTTTCCAATGTTAACCAACAGCATCAATTTTACCAACGTCAACCAATTGTACCAAATTTTAACAAAATCTGTAAACGTTAATTAAGAATATAAACATAAGAATACAAATGAATTGCTGCTGCTGTAATATATTAACGCCACCAATAAGGGTTACCAATTAATGAGCAAATGACATTGATTGGCGTATTTATATTTTTATCCCGGATGTGAAGTATCAAAGGAATCATTTATTCTGATTAATCCTGCACTTTCATTTTAGCAATCTTGGATGACTTCACAGCTCGCATTTGTATTTCTAATCAAACTGTGGTCGGCCTGCAGGAATGGTCACCAATGGTCAGTAAAGTGAGTGACCATTGGCACCACTGGTAATCTTGGTAAACAATGTTACCAATAGGTACCATTTGAATAATTCCGAATGAATGAGCTACAGTTTTGTACAGTGAACATGAAGAGAAATATAGTTGGCCGAGGCAGAATACAAGGCAGGTGGTATCTTTATTCCTTAGTTGATATAAATCTAATCACAACCATTGATACATTAATATGGACAAAAACATCTTATGATAAAACATTAAAAAAATAAAATTTGATAAAATTGTAAAATGCAACTTGAATAAATTTGAATAAGCGAAGGTATTAGCACGGTATCAGTGATCGACATAGGCTTTTACTTCCCAATTTAATTCGTCTTCCTGGTTCAAAGACCATATAAAGTGATTAAGCACTACTCCTTCACTTCGATAACATTTATTTCTGTCTTTACTCTGTCTTTCATAGTAACGATAAAATTTCGTTTTCTGAGATAGAGAGAGAAATAGACGTCATATGGAATTCCTCAAAGTTTATCTACCGTCATTTCATGTTTTGCAGCAAGCGTTGTTAAATGCTGTTTGAAGTTTTTTTCTCTTCTTTTATACATTCTACAGGTCAAGGAAGATTTTTTTTACCTGAAGACACATGTCATCCTTGTCATTAACACGGGTACATGTATCACCTGGGCATAATAAAATGAGTATCACACATCTGCATAGATATTACCTCGCATCACTTAAAGCATCTACATATAGCACATATGTGTAACAGACACATGAACATATATTAGCCCTCACTAACTCGTCAAGTATATGTGAATGTTATTGATAGAAAATGGCAATTATTCTATATATTTTTTTACATTTTTCCTAAATAAAATATCATAAAACAAGAAAAGTAATCCCACAATTTGAAAAGTATTATGGTTGGCCATACTAGATTAGAAATAACATTTTTAAAATAGATAATTCCTTTTATTACATTTTTATTAAATTTATCAATTAAATAAAAGCTTTATTTTTCACTGTTATTTTTCATTGATTTTACTGTATTTTGATTGACTTAATGAAAAATATGGTATTTTTCATTAAGCCAATCAAAATACAGTGCCAGGTCACTTATGAAAATCCGATTAATTAATCCCATCTATAATGTAATGATAATTTTCAATTCATTGTTTGATTATAAACTGATCACATTTGCTAACAAATGTCAATAAATGGTGATGCTGTGGTAAAACCTTTTGAACACGTACTGTAGATATGACGTATCAAGAAGGGATTTTTCGTGTGAGCTATTTATAACGCCGTATTGAAGTTAAACAAAATGGCTCCGCACAGACTTGTTCTGAAAAGCAGGCGATATTATGTTTTGATGGAGTGGGTTTAGGTGGTCGAAATGCAGTGGAAATGTTTAATTTATCCACTATCTAGGTAAACATATCAATAGCTTATTTTTTTATTTTTATTTTTTTTCAATCAGTACCACTGGAGATATAGTACATAAAATGAACATCGAATTAGGCTAACTTCGAAGCGAGTTTGCTGTCCAGGTCTATCGATAACTTTGGCATGATCTTTGAAGCATCAAGTGATGTATTTCAGTCCAAACCACAGGGGCGTGGAAATCTTTTTAGAGCGTAATGTTTTCCTCCAGGCTCCATATTTCATTGAGCATCCGAGCCCCTGAGTCAAAACGTGGTTTGTTTACATGTCACAAACCGTAGCCTAGCCTACATGTACAGAACATCGGTTAAATCTAGGGCCTAACGAAACTTAACTGAGACAGGAGAATACATATTTAACACTCGTGCTACGCACTCGTGTTAAATATGTTTTCTCTTGCCCCACTCAATGTTATTCAAAAACAATTGTCAAATATCCTCTATATATTTCACTACCATACGAAATATGTAATATGTATGTTTATTTGAATAATTTCTGTTAAACCAGTGTAGACATTTTGTTCTATGTTTACCATCTGTCATGCACATAGGGATATACACGTGCAGAAGTTTCTGGGAATCATTACTCCTCCATGACACCTGATCACTCTTTATGACTTTCCAGAATCCCGTGTTTGATAACTTTTATTATTTTGTACCTTGCTTTACGGATCTCTGTGTTTCCATAAACAGCTACGGTCTCGGTCAAAACTTCTCTATTAAATTAGCAGTACATGTGAAATATTTTGGACCATCATCAATACCGACTCGTTTGTTATTCAGAAAAAGAAACACACACATAGTTAAAAATCTACCTGAGCAATTGCATAAAATGTTGAACAGTAGGTGGATCAGAACAAAGGGAAGATACAAGATAGAATGTTTTAATATTGTACAGGTGCAAATTATCACCTGTGTACCACTATTATCAGCTACCTGCTGGCACACAAGTTATATTGTTTCAGTCAATATATAATATGCTGTACACATATAAGATACGGATATGTTTTCTTGAAATACGTGTGGGCAATAAGAAAAATGAAATGGGTATGTGAATATGTGAGTCTTCCAAAGAACAAATTGAGTTCTACCGAACAACACCGGTACCCGGTCAACATATAAGTGCGTGGGTTATCTGGCGGATCTTACAGAGTTGTAAATCAAACTTATCTACCTTTGCGATGTGATCTTTAGTCTACCCCGGTTTAAAAACAGTCTGATATAAATGGTTATTGCTTCATATTTATTACATTATACCCCTGGACTTCAGACTTTATTGCGTATAATCAGGCGGTTATAAGTATCCTCAAATTTATGCTGCATCGATTTTTACGACAATATTAATAATTTGTGATGATTATAAAATGTCAAATCTCCTGTTTAGTAGTATGAACAACTTTAAATCATACTTTGTAATTAAGAGGATATATAAAGTTACACTGAACCCATTTATACGACTATCAACCCCCAGCCTCCAACCCCCCAAATCAAATCTTTACGTTTGTGTCCAATACACTCGTAGTAATATTGGGGAATTCTAAATCATAATTATCTGAAATTTGATTTTAAATTTATAATGCCGACGCTCAATCAGATTAAAACCGGTATCTCATCGCTTCCGTCATTAAATATGTCGTATGGGAAACAGAAACAATGATAGATAGGTTGCGAGTTAGAATGGGCTGATACCCACCTGTAGGAATACCAAGATATTTACAATTTATAAGAAGCGCAAGATCACAGTTTACTGTGAATGATATGACAAGATGTATTTAAAGGGATATTAGCTGTGTTTTATTACTTTTGTAACAAAATGTGATATACACAGGCATAGAAATAATTGAATTCTTATATATTTTTGTGAACATTGCTTGAAAAACCCAGTTTGGCAAGTATTCACTATTTGTATATGCACGTTACACTGGCCCTGTCCTTATTTTCACAAAGATAAATAGGGATATAAGATTGTTTAAACCGGTGTATAGTTCTTATTTGTTATTGTAAATCAAGTTAAAAAGTTTATTACTTTAAGAGAAAAAAAACACATATATTATTGGTAAACACAACCCATGTCTCTTTATGTAGATCTATGTCCCCGGGAGTTGTGGAACACACGAGTATATACCCCCTCCACTGGAGTTATGTTATACATGTAGATTTTAAAGTATCGTTACGCTACAACTGCCGCCGAATTTTTGCCAATATCAATTAAATCACAGATGCCATCACCATTTGGTTGAACTTTGAAAAATGAAACTTACGTTATTCGACAAAAATCAATATACAGGGATTAGACAGAATTAAAACCAATACCTTAGGGTATAAAATCACCAATAATAAACTCAGTACTCCAGCTCAACAAATTGTTTTAGGATTTTATATTTATATTGCAAATGGATCTGTTCTTATCATATAAATAACAAACAAGTGTAAATAATGATGAACAATATTGCTCACTTACTCATATTGGCATTGTCTGATATCACTTTAGGAAGCTATTTAAAAATTGAAGAGCAACTGATGAAGTCTAATTGACAGAAACGATCGTTTTGAGCATTATAACATTTGTATTATGTTTATAATATTGAAGAAAACTTCAGAAATATCAGATTATACTCATATTGTGAGTACCATACTAATGGTATTTTTTTTTTTTCATTCTTATAATAAAATTATGTGACTTAATGTTTAAATATGAATGCAAAATGATCATAATGTGTGTATTGTCACTTACATCAATATCATGTATAAACAACAACATTTGTAATTAGTCAAACTTGTAAAGTATATAGTATTTAGTATTGAAAAAATCTGGTGAGTTCGGGCTATCTTTGATACCAGAAATCTCTGTCCGGTTAACTCCCGATGGGTTCATTTATGAAATATCAATGGTAAAAAATTAGTAGAGGGTGACATATGTGTTTAATTCCGTTACTTGTGCCAAATGCACGTCAGATACTACACAATTAAATATCTGTGAAAACAATACGTTATACTGATAATGTATGTAAGACAATACGCAACCAATAAAAAAATATTCGTATATAAACAAACATCGTATACCCGAATCAGCTTTAATAACTTCAAACCTCTACACAACGTACTTGTGAAACAGTCGAAACATTTTGTTTTTGTTTTGATATGGCTTTGCATGAAATTTGATACCCGTGAATTAATTTTTTTTTATTTTTAGAAAAACACGATATTTTCCCCGTGAAATTAAACAAATATACAACACAAAAAGTTTAAAAGTTACATAAAGCAATGTTCTAGCAGAGTAAGATTTACATGTACATTAGATATATATCTGTTATTTTTCTTTTTAGCCTTAACAGTGTCCATATGTAAAGACACGACTATAAAACTATAATAAGTATATAAATTATGATATACATATCGGTAATAAACACGTAAATATAAACAAGCTAAGCTGTTCCCGTGAAGTTCACACTCTATATCAGAACTGTGAAACATGTGTCGTGTAAAAGTCAGTCATGGTTTTGAGTTTAGCGTCTTTAACAAGAAAGCAACAGTCTCATGTACAGGTACAACATCAAAATGCTAAATCTAATTAAGGTTATAGATCTATTGAATATATTCGATTTACTGTCATTTTGGATATAACATACCGGTATGTATAAATGTGAATTGCTACTGGCAACTATGAGGGAATACCTTTGTTTCTTATACTCAGTTTTAATTTTCACTTTCAAAAGTGTTTTTCTTTTCACTGATTCTTTTACTGTATATCATCATCATCATCATCATCATCATCATCAACATCTGTTTACTCGTTAATCCTGGGACAATTTTGTTGCAATAAAATGCATGTATTGCATTATAAAAATATATAGCAATGAAATGTTGTTATGGGGACAGCAATGATAATTCTTTTTATTAAATTTTATTTCATTCAGTTCAAAAGGAATGGTAAGTAAAGGAGTCTATATAACAAACTTTGATAAAATAAATGCAGCAATTCAAATTTAAAATAAATCGAATCTGTGCCCCGAAAACCGGAATCGAAAGTATTCCACAACGGAACGGTTCTTTATCCAATAAAAAATAAATAAATTTTCAAATTGTGATTAATTTCTGTACAAAAGATTGGGTACAGAGATTACCTTTAAAACCGGGGATTTACCTGCAATTTGTATTTTCAAATGGAAAGACAAAATAAATCGATATCAACAACACAAAAACTTAAAGTATCGACCAAAAACCCCCTAAAACAATGAATTCAGAAAAGTGACACTCACGTCTTGGTAGATACTGGATATTCTCTGATAACCATCATCCGCTGACATTTTGGATCATACAAGACTTGAATTACATTTAGCATGTGCGTTTTCCCTTGCTCTGCTTCTTGTTCCTTCACGGAAATCAAACACTCCCAAGTCATTTAAATAATGGAAATTCTGAGGTTGTATTTTTTTTCTTCCTTCAAAAATAAATCGATAGATCTGTATTTGTTATTTGTGCCTATCGTTGCACAGGTATGTCGTCATGAAATTGACAATTTTCTGAATATAAATCACCTTTTGTTCCAATAATGCGGTGCGCTGATAAACTGATCGAGAGAAAACCGTCCTATACAACTTATCAATCGCTATTTGAACAGTCTTTTACCACATTGGTAAACCCTACAGTTCTGGTCACTGTTATCTAACACGGGAATCATATGGAAGATATAATCGAAAATAGTTGTACTAAATGATTTTACTGCAAATGCCGTGAACCATTGGAATACAGAGACTCGATAAGCCCGTGCTGGAAAAGATAAAAAGACGATTTAATACAATAACTAATTAAAATATTTGTAATCAATTTCTTTATACGTGTTTATTTACTTATTTCTATCTATGCACATAATCTCATTTATTTATTGTTTCCGCATTCACGAAACAAACAAACAGATGGTGGTATGAAAACATTGATATTAGACACTAGGGTGATGTGAGGACAGAGACCATTACTTAGTTAGGAATTTTTAAAATTTTGAATATTATTTTACGCCACATTAAAAAACGGTCAGTTTTAGTGGTAGAAGAGAGAACCGGTTCTAAGGTGCCCAGGAAGACACCACCGACTTTCCGCGGGGAATGAAAGATCCCATGATTCAAATCGGGATGATCTAACCGCTCGGCCACGGAGGCCCCACCTAGTGAGGACAAAAAGCATAAAGTTAATGAAGAAGTAAAGTGAAGAATAATATAATAGAGGAATAGGGTCAAGAGTCGTATATACTGAGAATGAATGATATAGGGATGAAGAGAGGTGCCAGAGATGATAGGAGGAACTGGATGGAGGAGAAAGTAGAGGCTACAAAGACGGCTCTCGAGAATGAGACGATTTGTATATCATAACAAAGATGCTCCATTGAAAGAGGAGATACAAAAGTATAAGACAAACAGGGTGTGCTAGAAGCAGACATGAATGTCAGGATGGTAAGATGGTATAACATTTCAGTGGTATATTTAATCATGAAGACCCAGTATACCAAATTACAGATGAGTATATAGAGACTGGACAGTGGTCAGTAAGTGAAGTAAAATAAGCACTGAGAGAAAGTGTGAATGTTGCAGGCATAGATCAAAGTGGATCGTAACTATTGAAAACGGATCTAGAAACTACAAGATCCAAAATTGCAGATATACACAAGATAAGATACGGAAGACAAAAAAAATGGCCAAAGACATGGAAACAGCACTTGTGAAGATTTTCAGAAAGGGGATTTAAGAGACTGCAACGACTGGTGTGGAACCACAGGAAGGATTTGGAGCAGCAAGGGGAACAAGAGAAACATCTTAAAACATGCAAATGAGTGGAGAGCGCCAATATACACAACATTTGTCGATTCTGAGAAAGAATTCGACTTGATGCTTCTCGAAAGTTTATGGAAAATAATGAAGAGCTATCAAGCAAGATGATTGAAGCAGTATGACCATATTTGTGGGGGTTCGAGAAAAATGATGAGCAGAGTGGTTCTAGATAAAGAGTGGTGTAAAGCAGAAATATACATGTATAATGTCCTGTTCTTTTTTCTCCTTGCAATATATTTGGTAATGAAGAAACCAACGGCTGACCCGGAGAGGAGGATCAAGTGGGACTTCATAACACCATTGGAAGAGCTTTGTTTTGCCGATGATATTGTTCTGTTATCACCAAAATTCCAGGATGTAAGTGGCAAGACCTGGAAAATTATATCGGAAGTAGCAGGACGAGTCCAAAACCCGGAATGCACCCAACTGTGAACCGAAATATAGGAAACATTTTGTATATATAAATAAGTTCATAATTTAATTATTACTGTTTCGATTTTTATTCGGATACCAGATCTAGATAGATGAATAGACTATTTTTAAGATGATATAAATTTTAATTGTAAATATTACATATTCGCTGAGTAAACGAGACAGGAATAACCCCACTTCAAACTAGTTTTCTTGCATTTCACTATCAATGTCACACAATTAAATGCCTGCAACTCATTTATTTATGAACAGATTTTCATTCAGTTTTCAAATCGGGGCAGATTAGTATTTATATTTTAAAATGATACCAGGTGATATTATATTTAGTAAATATTCACCGAGTAAACGTGACAGGAATGAATTATTTTCTTGTGATTGAATATCATGTTCAACATATAAACATTTCATACACAGAGGTAAACTACTCACTGACAAATTATTGACACAGGGATATCGAAAACCGCGTTTGATGTCAACGTTCCGCAAATTTTGCGGTCGGTATAATAGTCTTGTTAGCGATTACTCTGTTTCACTAAGTGAAATGTTGAGTTACCTGTTCGATGTTTTTCATTTTGATTCGACTGTAGACTCACGGCAAGTTTGACCGGTCGACATGTGATGCTTACTCCTCCATGGAACCTGATCCCACCTCTTGATTGCAAGTGTTTCGTGTTTGTCCATTTTTACCAGATTTGTACCAATATCCTGGACATCCTAAATATTTATACTTTGGTATCTGAGATTTTTTTTTATACTTTTCAATGTTATGAAAATACACACGCATATCTCAGCAATTACCAAATTAAATTTTATTCGGAAAAAAAATCCATTGGACAGGTTATTTTATTGCCTTTAAAATGATATATGTTTGATTAAAATCTGTTTCCTAATAACTTTTTAAAATGATGGAAATGTCAAAATATTGATGTACATATTAGTCTTAAAGCTGTCATCTCAACTTTTAAAATATGAGAAGGAGTACCTTGTCTTTGGTCCAGTGTCGCGCGATCCGACTGCTCATATTACCGATTTTACTAGAATGTGTGACGCTATGTAAACAACAAAACGAAAAGTGCAGATTACTGGTAGGATTTTATTCGTTTTTACGTTCAAAGTGAATATTAATTTACGAATACTAAATTAATGAATTTAAAACTAATTATAAAATATATTATGTCTTTATTGATGTCTTTGTTGTAAAAATTAATGCGGAATGTTAATGAGTTAAATACAGTACTAGTGTATGTTTTGATTACATGACATCTGTCCATTGTTTCGCTTTGTGAGTACAGGTGTGAACTAACGGTCATTCTGAAGACTCGTCTATAATAGCGGAATTGCGGGCCAATTTCTATGGATAACATTTAACAAAAATGTCTGCCTGTGGAATAATAAATCGGGGCTGTTTCAGAAGCATTTTAATTTTTTTTTTTTCGAATTCAAAACTTGTTAAAAGTTAAGATGACAGCTTTAATTATATTGCTAAAACAACACAAGCTCAGGTAATGCTTGTAGGTGTGATTTTCTCGTAAAGTCTGCTGTGCAGTGCTTCTGGATGGATATACAGCTCTTAATAGCCTATTCATATTTATCAAATATTGAAATAGTTCTCGAGAGTCTGAAAGCAATGACTTGTGGTCGACCGCATTTTTTAAAAATAAAATCTCCAATAAACGCAAAACCACTTAAGTACAATAAAAATATTTCTGAACTTGAAATTACCAAATTGCCTACATTTATCAGGATTTGAAGCATTACAATGACGTCGAAACAACAGCACCGGTCACCACCCCGCCAAAAAAAAGTATTTAGTAAATGAAATGAAATAAAATCACAGTTTGGTAGTACAGGTTGCCAGTCATCTATCAAGGGGTTTTGCGACCACTTGAGTGATGAGGTATGAATTGAAAACGACTGTGAAGCATACCCTGAACCACGGGGATAACTGTGATTTATTTTCGTATTGAATACGGAAGTAGATGACGAGTTTTTAACAGAATCATCGAGTCCATTCCATAAGATTTTAGAGGAGGAAATAAATCATCTTTTAAATGTATTTACTCGACATCTTGGCATTTGCTAGTTGTCAGGGTTACGAAAATTATTATTATGGTCACCCCGTCTTGGAGGCAGTAAACAATGAAGAAAATCTGGAACTAGCCTATTGTTAATTTTATAAAAAGTAGATAATTTAGATTTCTCACGTCTTGATTTCAAAGGTACCCACCCAGTTTCTGGGTATAAAGACTCACGGGAAGCAACAGACGAAAGACCTTAAACGAGTCTGGCAGCGTCTAATTCGACCTTTTCCAAAGCATTTGACAATTCATGCAGAACAGCCATCCCAAACACATGAGGCATACTTAAGAGTAGGTCTAAAAAAATGTGTAAATGTATATGGAATTCAATGCGTCCTTACTTACTTAATATTTAAGCAGTTTTAAAACAGTTATTTTAGAATTTGCTGATTTAATAAGATGATGAACATGATCATGCCAGTTGCCATTACTACTGAAAAAATCCTCGAGGTGGCAGTGAGAGTCAGAAAAATACAGTGGCTCATTATTACATTCCATATTGCATTACATGCTTTCTTGACACTCGACTAAAAATTAGCAAGTCAACCATAGTAACTATTTCAATTGACAAGGTCTTCTAATAATACGCATGTATTTGTTCTTTATATACGTGTACATGTAGAATTATTGCATGTACATTTTTTGTCCACGACAGCTCATGTTGCTTTAACGTATGCACATTGTAGATTTGTATTCAACTGAATGTTAAAAGACATTGCTTAGAACTTAGAAATTAAGATTCCCCCCCCCCCCAAAAAAAAAATATATGTTTACCACTCATCAATCTGGTTTAAGAAATAATGATGTCAAATTAAGGAACTTATTTGGAATATAGACCTGATTTGAAATGCCCAAAAGGTTGATTTAAAAAAAAAAAAACAAACACAAAGAAAAAAAATAAAGAAAAAAACAAACTTGTAAAAGTTGACAAATTGACGAAGTTACCACAAGCAGGGACTTATACATTACTACCATATAGTTGTCATGTATAACGTCACTTTTTTTGAAAGATATTTCTTTATTTCAATACTGTAATAGATTCGTCTGTATTTTATATTTATGAACAAAAATTCATTATTTGATAAAGATGAATTGTATATTCGTTCAGAGACTCTGCGCAACATACTTTTAGCCAAAGTTGATTTGAGAATTAAGAAATAATGCGGTCGACGACAACTAATTGCTCTCAGAGTTTCAAAAACTAATTCAATATTTTATTTTCAGAAAATGCATCACATCATATAATATATATCGGCTGATCTAAATTTGTGTGGTCTACAGATACATAATTATCATACGTCTCTTAGTAAATTTTGCGACTTCGGGTCATGGTGAATTTTTATTAATCTGTTTGAAAGGAAGTTTTATTTTTAAGTTTTGTTCTGTTTATTTCTTTGGTACGTCTTGATAGGGTAGCCTCAAACTTCAAAGTAAACTCCCATAATGTCGGAAAATATTGGCTCGGGATCGCAGTACATAAATTTCTCTTAAATTCGTGTGTAACTACGCACGCGCAGAGACACGTGTGTCAACATCCGCCAGCTGTCGCACATGTTATCAATAATTGTCTAATCCTATTTGTTATTACAAGAAATACTAATTATCGGCGGAAAATTGTCTTTTTACTATTCAACAGAATCTTTCTTAATATCCTAGGAACAAATGAGAGAGGAGTTCTTTTGAATTTGGTATGCTATGATTTTCTTTCTGAATTTTCCCCCATTTGACTTGAGACTGCGTCAAAACAAGTAAAGATCTGTCACTTGTGTTGAGATAAAATCCACGTGTACAACTTTGGAATCTCTCAAGCCTTGTTTATTTATTTTGTTTTAATTTTGTATCAAGAGTATTTCAGTATCTGGAGGCGTGGTATAGGCTACACAGGCAGTGCCGACCCCATGTTACATAACATGGACCTCTGGCTTTGTTCTGGCAAAGGGGTTAGGCAAACTGTATGATCAAGAAGTAGAAGACCAGAAATCTGGATGTTCTACCCTTGGGATATGTTGATGATATCAGTGCCTACAATGTGTCAAGCGCCTGTGGTTCAGGTGGCCGAGTATTTTTACACAACTGTCCTGCACAAAATTTGAAAATCAATTCACACAACTGTCATGCACAGAGTTGGATAATCTGTTGTGTATATAGACAGTGGTAAAACAAGCATTATATGTTGCTGATATAAATACAATGCGGGATGAGTCTATTAGCACAACTGTCATGCACAAATCTGATATATCTATTTGCACCACCTGGTGGCACAAATTCTGGAAATATTCAACATTGTGTGTTTTTCAAACAATTTTCGAATTCTAGTAATTTTGGCATCAGGTAAAATGGGCACCAAGTAGTTTTGGCACTTGTATAAGTAACCTCAGTACAGCTCTGTATAACTGAACTGATTTTGAATCTGGGACTGAAAAAGGGATATCATTTTTTCATTATTTGGATATATCGAGTCCCTGTTAGTTATTCAGTTGGACTCACAAATTTTTGTTGGGACTCATGTTCACAAATCTTTATCCTGTGGGTCTAAGGGATTCACTAAAAATTCAACCCTAGGGAAAACCTCAAAGTATTCATGTGAATAGGCATGCCTGGGGCTAATATAACTACATGTACATGGACATATGTACATGTTATGATGCACATTGACATTACTTATATAAATTGAATTTTTATATTTTCAGAATGGAAAGACAATTTCCTAAGTGACTACACAATGTGGGCGAATCTCTGTAACAACCTGTTACCTGTCCTAACAGTTTTGACTGTTCTTATACAGTTAACTTTAGCTGACGAGGATTATTATACACTCTTGGGAGTTGACAGAAGTGCAAGTGCTAAGGAAATTAGAAAAGCTTTCAAAAAGTTGGCCATTTCAAAACATCCAGATAAAAATACAGTAAGTACATACATGTATATACAGTGTACTGGTTCGTTGTATGTTGATGATATGTTGGTATGTTAGTTTGTTTTATTTTTGTTTTAAGTACTGTCAAGAATATACACTTTACTCTTTATTTCAATCCTTAGACCATAGGTCTATTGGTACATATTATATAGATATAGAAAACAATAATAAAAATGCAACAGTTAGGCTTACACATTTTCACAAAAACATAGGTACAAGTTAATTGATAATTCATATCAAATTATAAGGAATAATAACAAAAATTGCTTGTTCTATGATATAAATAGTTATATGAAATTACTGCAAAAGCATGTCTTATTCAAATTAACATTTTTTACCTTGATTTTTTACAATTTTATTTTGTTCGCTTCCTTTATATATCTCCCCAATAAAAGTAATTCTCTAAAATTTTGTACACTTAGTAATTGTACAAATTTGAAAGTAGAAGGTCTTATTCTGTAGTATTTTTTTTATGTACTTAATTCTTAAATTTGTATATTTTGGGAAAATCCAAACAAAGTGGTATTCATCTTCAATTTGGGAAAGATTACAATTTTCACATAATCTGTTATTTCTTTGTATATTTTGATATCTACCTGTTTCAATTTTAAGATTATGTGCAGATAACCATAAACGTGAAATAAGAATTCGATATTGTTTAGGTAGATATTTTGTTAAATAGTATTGCAGATGAACCCCGCTAACAATATATTTATATAAATAACATTTATTATAATTGTCAAGTGATTCTAAAATTGTTTGAGTCTCTTGATCTTCCAACCTCTGTCTAATTGCAGGTAAAAGTAAATTGTCATTTGGTGTTTGCCTTAGCCACACTTCTCCAAAACCTAAAGCAAAAAGTTTGTCTCTCACAAAACCCGCCCAATTCCCATTTATTTTTTTACTTACCTCGGCATCTTCGAGTAATATTTTATACAATGTTGCTAATATGCAGTTATCATTTTGTAATAATTTAAACCAATATTTTATAACTCGGTACACAATTTGAGATTTTAAAGGTAAGCGACCTAGTTCCGCATATATCATAGAATTACAAGCAGATTTTTTCACACATAAAATTCTTTTACAAAAGGTTAACTGTATTTTTTCAATTTCAGCAACATTATTATTTCCCCATATTTCACATGCATACAATAGCACACTACAAACGTAGGTATCAAAAAGTTTTAATAAAGTCTTAAAATTTAAATTCATACTAGAACATTTATTTACCAAGCCAAATAGAGCTTTTTGACCTTGATCAGCTATATGTTTTGAAACTGTATTAAACTTATTATTGTATTTGAAGAGACAGCCTAAATAACAAAACTGATCAACTATCTCCAATTGTTTATTTTCGTAAGTCCAAAATTCATTTTGGTGTACAGGTCCACTATTTCTGAAGATAATTACCTTTGTTTTGTCTATATTAACAACCATATTCCATATTTTGGAATACATTTCTATGCTGCTTATTAAACTCTGAAGACCTTCAACTGATTCTGAGAATAAAACAAGATCATCTGCATACATTAAGAGATAAAGACTTAGTTCACCAAATTTATAATCAGCTGTGCCACTTATCAAAAATTCCATTTCAAAATCATTTACAAAGATCGAAAAAAGTATGGGCGACAAAATTTCGCCTTGTAACAAGCCTGTATGATTACAGAAATAATCGGAACATTTGCCATTCAATAGGACTCTAGATTTTAAAGTACTATAAAGTGATTTAATTAGAGTTAATATTTCCCCTCTTATGCCTATTTTGATCAATTTTTAATATACATGTATCACTTATATGGAGTCATCACAAACTAAAGATGAAGTGTCCCAAACTTTGACCTGTTCTGTGGTCTCATACACTTCATGAAACACCAGTTCTTTAAGGTGCCTTATTTGCCATTACATGTAGCTATGGTTACAATCTCATTAGAATACTAGAATGATGAATCCTGTTACTGATTCAGTTCATTTGTTTGTATACCATGTATTGATATTCATGAATGCTGAAACAATTATTTGTTTATTTTGGAAAGAATAGTGACTTATATCAAATGTTGGAATATAAATTTGCCTGTTAGAATATTTCACATGTTTAGTACCAGTATATTACACAGTGAAGCTTCATCATATCACATTAATCAGCAGGGAAATTTCTCTTTAAAGGTTCTCTTTCACGGATTGTCAGGTACATTTTTGTACATTTACATGCAGTAAAGTCAAAATTTCATTTTTGCATGAACTTAAGTTTTAATGCCCAGTTACTAAACTTGCATACGCTATACCAATTTGTTTCAGGTAATGAGGAACCTCAAGGGTAATTGAGTACATTTTGTTCTTGGTCTGTGTGTCTGTCAGTTTTTAGCAATTTTTTATCCATCAAAAGTTTATTTACCAAAATAAAGAAATTTAATTTGAATTCCAGACCTTGTCCAATGGGTACCACAATTCAGCAAAAGAATAAAAAAAAAAACCTACTTGACAGACATTTTGTGGGTGTAAATTTAGGAAGTGTTGGGTATTTAACCCAAGTGCTCTGAAAATTATCTGGAGCACTAAAATAATACATTTTGTATGTGAGACACTTTCAAGTAGGGCTGTCATTGATGAGAAATTCTATATCAATATATCTATAAGTAAAAAGTATCCATATATTGATAAATCAAATAATTTTGTACTTCTATGAATGCATTAAAAATGAATAGATTCATTGTAATATTTAGTTGTTTTATTGTATATTTGACTATCTGAAAATGAAAAAAAGCAATCATTGCAAGGAAAACATCATTTATTTGAACGAAATGAACAATTAGAAAAAAATATAACATAGTTCAATATTATCAAGTAAAACAAATGGAAAATTTTGGAAATTGTAAAAGAAAATACATCCTGTGAAATGCATAATGAAATGTATCGATACTTTAAAAGTATATCAATTATTGTATCGAATCAATTTGTGTATCGATATATCAATATCGAGTCTATCAATAACAACCCTATTTTCAAGTAGTCTTTAAAGTCAGTTACATGTAAATACTTTTGGACGGATTCAGTTAGGTCTGATTAATAGACAGGTTGCTGTTTAATTCTAAATATGTAATTGTAAATGGCTAAAGGAAGTTAGACACTATACATTCTGTAATTAAATGATTTATAATTTGTTAGACAGGATAATCCACAACTGTTTAAATTTGTATGTCTTAGAGGGCATAATTAGCTTTGTTTTTTTTCAAAAAAATAGTTCCCCATCTTTTACTACTTAGATTGATATGCAGTAACAAAAAAAAAAAAAAGAAATAATATACACATATTCACAGGCATAAAACTTCTTAAATTCATATATATATATATATATATATATACATTTTGTATATATATTTGAAAATTGCTTTAGCACTTTGTCAATTGCAGTTGATCAATTCAATCTTATTATTTGAATATGCATATCACACTAAGCCTGACCTTTGTTTCACAAAATACATAGGGATATCAGATTTTGTTATGCCTGTGTATAAGCTTTCATTTGCTACTGTACATCAAGTACAAGTAGTAAAAAATCAAATTTTTTTTTGTAAACACAGCTAATTATCACCCCTATAAATCAGATAAGGACTTTTGGAGGATTTCCATTATTTCACATTAGACATATACATGCCTGTTTTTTTGTTTGATCGTTCTTTTACATCCCGCCAAGAATTTTTCACTTATATGGAGATGTCAACAGCTTTAGGTGAAGTGCTACAAATTTGGTCTGGCCAATACGGTGAGGGTTCTTTTATGTACCACACCTTCCGTGACACAGGACCTCGGTTTTGAGTCTCATCCGAAAGACTTGTAACTTTTACTTTGTATTCCACCAACTTGGTATAGGAACAGTCACCACCATTTTTAAAGTCTTTGGAAATCGAACTCGAGACCTGCAAGTCAAACACTGTACCACTAGACCACTGTAAGCGGTTATACATACATGTAGTTACTAAATTTTATCTTTAGATACTTTACAATTTCAGTAATTAAATGATGTATAATTTGTTTGACAGGATGATCCAACTGCTCATGACAAATTTTTGAAAATAACAAGAGCTTATGAAGTACTGAAAGATGAAGATCTCCGTAAAAAGTATGATACACATGGAGAGGAGGGGCTAAAGGAAGATTTTCATGGAGGCGGACAATACGAAAGCTGGAAATTCTATCAAGAGGAGTTTGGTTAGTTTATGATGCTTTTAGTATTTGTAAAAATGCATTTGTTTGAAAAAAATCACACAGTAGAAATTATGGACTATATATGTTCTTCCGTTGTTCAAAAAGTGCAACACATGTTTAACATATGTGTACAAAACATCTGTAAAACATACATGTATGTTATATGTAATATGCATGTTGGGGACATTATGTGTTTTACATTTGTTTTATGTCACATGTAAAATATCCTTTTAATAGCTGATGGAAAGCATAACATAGTTACAGTAAAACATGTGTTCTGAAACGCCTGTAAACGATCTGTTTTCCGTGTGTTTTACATGTGTTTTGCATGTTAATCAAATAATTATTTATACATCTAGCTTTGTAATTTTCTGTTATATGGACTAAGAATACACGATTTCTTTTATATCTTATTTTATAAAGACTGTCAGTTGTTTTACAATGAGAGGTGTACAGGTATTTCTCACAATAAAAAACAATAGGTATATAGTACCCATATATTTTAGGCTAGTTCCCTCAGAAAACACTGGGTATCTCAGTCTATCTTACTCAATCAAACACAGAGAGTTTGTTTTACACCAGCATACCTTTTACATACATTAAACACACGTAATACATGTTTTGATTTAATATGTTTTTCATTCATGGTCCTCAACATGTTTTTAACACGTTTATAACATATGTTTAACACCTGTTTTATGCATGAAAAAAACGGGCTTGCAATTTTGGCAGTGCACCCATTACAGGCTTTTTTGTAAAACTGACCAGCCAAGATTCCAGATACTGTGGAAACCAACATAAGATTTTTTTTCCAGAATTGTTTTGGGTTTTTTTATTTTGGTAGGAGGGGGGAGCAGAATTTTCAATAAAAATTGTGTGTTAAGGGTGCTTCACATTGGATGTGCACAATCCTAAGAAACAAAACAAAAAAAGATTGACTTGGCCAAACTTTTACATGTGTATGTGACATCAAATGTTGTATTAGTTTGCCCTTTCAAATCAAACTTTAAAACTATAAACACTATGCTCTCGTTTGTTTCTCTACTCCTAGCACTGATGTAAAATATAAATTTTTATTCTTTGATAAAAAGTACTTAATTTACTTAATTTTTGTGAAAAAAGGATTGAATTTGAGTTCTGTGGAGAAAAGCTCTGGTGATACTCTGTTTATTTATTGAATGTCATGACAACTAAGATATTGTAACATACTCATTGAAAGTTGATCAGATGAGATTTACAGATGAAGTAAAACCTTCTTTACTGACCACCTGTGTATAAAGACTACTTGGTCACAAAGACCAATTTTTGCTGTCCCCAATACATTCGTGTACAAATTAACCTCTATATAAAGACTACCTCCCTATAAAGATTGGTTTTCTTTTGTCCCTAAGG
This sequence comes from Atrina japonica, assembly GCA_030159075.1. NCBI lineage: Eukaryota > Metazoa > Mollusca > Bivalvia > Pterioida > Pinnidae > Atrina > Atrina japonica. The sequence continues at coordinate 33,581 of BROG01000226.1, read as the reverse complement.
AGATCTCTATATACAAGTTTCATTGTACATGTAGATGATCATAATTTTTTTGACATTTATTTCAGGTATCTATGATGATGACCCAGAAATTATTACACTTAGCAGGTCAGATTTTGGTAAGTTGTTTTCCAGTTATATAAATGCTAATGCGAAAACCATCTAATGCCAAGATATAGTTAAATATAACAAACAATGCTATAAATGATCTCCCCAATTTCTAATATGGGGAGTTAACCCTTGGAACGGCTTCATATTTAAAAAAAAAATGCACATTTAATTGAAATACATTACCTGTATTCAAGGAACCATATGAACCAGAACCATTGATTTTGATGATTTCCCACTTTTCCTTTTTTTTAGATGGTATTGGGTATTTTAACATATGATTGGGATTCAAAGTAAATGTTCTTGAAGCGATATGAGCTGTTGCAAGTGAAAAATCTTACATGCCCATTTGATGTAATATTTTATCTCATATATATCCCAAAGAGACCATCTGGTGGTGAGAATAACAAATGCATGTGTATAAATCCAACAATCTTGAAAAATGTAACCCTAAATATCAGTCATTGTCTGCCATTTCTTTTAGCATTGCAAATTAACTTTCGGTAAAATTTTACGAAGATTACTGAGTGTCCAATAAACATGTGCAGTTAATATACATTCTATTCTTATTACCCTTTGCATTTATTTTCGTACATCATTATTTCATACCTAAATCAGGCAAAGTTGGTCTTTTTCGTTGTTTCAAAACATTTGTTTCTGATATTGTCCAAGTGTCAGGTATATCTGGTGAACTTGACTCATTTTTAACTCATCCCATCACATTCTTGGCTTCATCATTCTTGACACATATGATCATGAACTGCCCAACTCCACTGGACATGGCGGCACAATTGAGGTACATGAGGTACGCATACTTTTCACAGTAATATTGTTTTGATTTTGTCAATGCCGGCATTCAGGTTTACATTAAGATCGGAAAAAATTCTTTTAGTGACCTGATGTATTTATTCATATATTCAACCGATTTTCTTCAGGTATTTAAAATAACATTGAAAAGCATATATTTTACATGATGCATGCACTTGCAATAACAATTACGTCCTGTATTTAAAAAGTAAATATAAAACACATAAAAAATCTGCAGACTTTAACATAATCCGAGCACGTAAAGGACCGAGATCCCCCTGACCGAATTACAAAGTACATTTGATATGGCAAAAAGAGTGTATCTGAAAGTTCATGGCATACGGTAATACAGCTGGATTTTTTAAGGTACAAGAAAACTTAAATTCTAATAAAACAAATAACTTCGAAAAGAAGATCTTTTACAACATTTAATGTGTTTGATAATGTATTTGAACACACATTTGATCATATTCTCGACTATATGTAGAGTTGGCCTGGCTCGGTTGGTAGCGCACTCGACTCTGGATCGTGAGGTCGTGAGTTCAGGTTGGTTTCCTGTCTTTCGGATGAGACAGTAAAAACTGGAGGTCCCGTGTCACAGTAGGTGTCGGCACGTTAAAGAACCCTCACTGCTCAATGGCCGTAAGTGCTGAGCATAGGCCAAAATTTGAAGCCCTTCACTGGCATTTGGTGACATCTCCATATGAGTGAAATATTCTTGAGTGGGACGTTAAACAACAATAAACAAACAAACAATCGACTATATGTCAGGGGACAAAATAATCATTTGACAGCTTATATCGCTTTAATATTATTTCACATATCCATCAATGGGAGATAACTCTAGGAATGGCATTACCAGTTTTATGTTTCCATATGTTATTATTTAAAAGTATCCAATTTACTGACAACAACAATACTAATTTCACATTTTGTTTTACATTCGTTGCTGTTCCCTTTCATTTGGTCTTGAAGTAATGGATTAAAATCAAAATTAATGACATGTATATATACATGTATAGTCTATCTTATTTGTTACTTGGCATTTAATTCATAAACTCAGTCCAAGTATAGATCTAGAGTCTTCTAATCGTAAAATCCATATAACCTGGTGGGATGGATTCTTGTGAACTCTTTCTTGACCTTGACAAGTTTAAAGTTTAGGTAATAAAGCATAACATTAAAATTTTACACTGAGTGTAATCGTTCTTACTTGTCACCATACATAAGAGAGTATCCAGTGAGGAATAAAACATTTTTCCTGTGCAGCTTGTCATAACCGAAAAGTGAGTAGAATTATCCTTATGATAATCAAAAGGTTACTCCTCCCTGCCATCTTATGTGACACATTTTTGGAAAAATAATAACATGAATAAGTAAATGAATCATTATCAAACTGCCAGCATAAAGGTGACTTTGCAACCCATACATAGGTAATCATATTGTTCTCAGACTCTGTTGTTAGTCTTAAAAACAAATGTGCTTTTAATTAAATTTCTTTCCTAACACACCTACAAAAAACCATGACTCATTTTTGTCACCAAACTGTAGTAATGTTGAACACCTTAGATACAGTAATACCTTGATATCCTGCCACCATTTGTTCAACACAAATTTGGCATTATAAAGGGGTTTGGTAATAGATTAAGTGAGATCTTAAATGGAATTATAGGGAATAGTAAACTTCCAAACATTGTAGCATAAAGTGAGGTGGCAAATGAAACCTGGGGCATTAGAAAGAGGTTTCATCATAATTTTCAAAAACATACAATTACATGAAAATTGAGTTTAAAACATACACACACAAACACCAGTCTGTGAAAAAGCATGGAGTTGGGGACACATCATACAAAAATAATTTTCATTTATGGTCACAAAATAATTATGGACTTAAGTTATTTTACCTAATCCATACTTCCTTTCTGGTTTTAGAGCAGTCTGTGGATGGCACCAATGATATTTGGTTTATCAACTTCTATTCGCCTCATTGTGGACATTGTCACGAGTTGGCTCCGACAGTAAGTTGTTATCATTGTAAATTTGGTACAAAGCTCTCGTTAATTTGCAAATGAAACTATAAGTACAGTAAAACATGTGTTTAGTGGACAGATGTGGGACTAATTAAACTTTTCGTTATAGAGAGGTGTCCGCTGAATGAAGGATGACCATTCACTGTTAGTACATTCATAGATATAATCAATGCAATTGTTTTTGTAATCAACTGTTAAGATGCAATGCAAGGAAATAAATATCAAGCAAAAACACAAAATAAAAGATTGTAGGAGTGTTTCTCAAGATGGAAGTCGGACATACAGTTTAGTGAGAAATTGCTTGTGGCAATGGAAGTCAGTCATAGGAAGACTGTCTGCAAACTGAAGGTTCAAAACACAAAAATTATTTATATTTGGGCCAGCAACTCCAGATAAGGGAGGTGTCCGTTTATTTACATGTAAAATGGACACTGGTAGTCTTATATAACAATGTAAATCGGGACCTAAACAAACTGTCTGTTATCAGACCAGGTCTACTGAATTAAAGAGCACCACGTGTGAAAAATGAAAATTTGTGTATTATAGAACTCATCGTTCTAAGAAGAATATCAAAAACCCATTCAAAATTGGTAGGCACGTTCGCGAGATATTGACCGCCAAAGTGAGCGATTTAACCTTATCTTAATTAAGAATTTATTCCATTTTGGGCAAACTTGTTAGTTACACTTTGACATCATGGAATGGCCTTAGAATGACTACTGGCGTGGCGGAAATTAAAAGTGGACGGGAAAGTGAGTCATATTCATTTCTGGTAAAATCATAAAATTTAACAAATAAATCATTATTTTGACACTTTAAAAATGTATGAAATCATTTTATTTAAATGCAGTCATATAATGAACATGATTTTGGCTTTTTCAGTGTGTCACATTTACAGTATCACGCTTTAATTTGAGTTTTTATCCCTTAAGTTTTTATTTCGTGTGTTCTTGTGTTTATGAAGAAAAAAGAACACCGGTCACCTGTGATGTATGCTATTTTTAATCCTTAAAACACCCGCTTACTTCACACCTTCCAGTATATTGCCATGTCATGTACCTGCACCGGGATTCTCAGCAGGTGGGTTTGTAGTCCGAGATAAATTAATTCCTTCCGACTGTGTATAAAACTACATACAATTTTTGATGTCTGAATTAATTTCAAAGAAGCGACGTTATTTATAATTCATGTAAAGTGAGAAATCAATAAAAAAGGTCAATAAATAAATAAATAAATACTGACCGATGATAGATTAAATGATCATAATTGATATGGGTGACGGAAATTGTTATTTTTTATTGATAAATTAATCGTATGCATATCTATTTTGATTTTGTTATAACTAATAAAATACTATAAATATCATTAGAGTCATAAACAAGTGTCTCAGATGGAATGCAAAATAGAATACAAAGAATAGAAAAAATTACACCTCCATGTGTTGCTTTGTTTGCAAATAATCAGAGCATGATTTTCAAGTAAAATGCAGTTTCCATTTGGGACCCAATTAAAATTTTAATATTTTTGAGATGATTGGGTGTAGTGTTTGTCTTGTTGGCATTCAGCAAAACACAACTTTGTATATCACATGTAACCGGAATATGTGTTTTTTTTTAGTAAATTGATAATTTTGTAAAATACAGTTTAACCTGTTTTTTGATGGAGTAAGACGACTTATACGTTAAATCTAATTTGTGATATGTTTCTGTACAGTATTTTAAGAATGACAAAGTTCTTTATATAATTGACACATAATCTTTAACCAACGGTGAACAAAAAGATGACCCTGGGGAAACTGTATTTTCGTTTGATTTCCATTTTCATTACAGTTGATGTTGTTCTCACTTTCCATTATACATGTACTTTATCTAATAGCACAATGCGATAATTACGGCAGTTGTCTTTTCAAATGACATACAATTTCTACTACGATATCAGTTTATAAAAAAAATAGTAATTCAGTTATTTTGTTTTTACAATTTAATTCTGAAAAATTTATATTTTAATTATTTGTACTCCGTGAATGACAATTATGCTATTTTACAAAGAGAAGTAAGCATAGATTCATAAATAATGAAAAAAGCTAGATTTCTTTATGTAGAATATCACTGGCTAAAAAGGAAAATGTAACAACTTAATCTCGTTTTATTAATCAATTAAAAATTCCCAAACAAAAATCATGACTGCGACAGTTTAAAACAATTATTCCTACATCATTGTACACAAAGATATATTCACTCAACAAACCAGTAAGTATATTAATTGCAGTCCAGGCGTGAGGCACCGCTTATACAAAGCCTATATTAAAGCACATACTTTGCAACTTGAGTCCGCGTTGTGATGTCACACGAAGCTCCGATCCTTTCTGGCTACTTGAGCCGTCCGTAAAGGTGAGTTTTGGAGTTTCTCGCTAATATCTCGACAACATGTGCGCTCCGATTTTGATCGGGTTTTCAATGTTGCTCTTAGAATGATGAGTTCTATAAATACAGAAATTTTCATTTTTCACTCAGGGTGCTCTTTAAGGTGTCCGTTATCCATTTTTCATGTCATTTGTTTATTACGATTGACCTATCGCCAAATGTCTGATGTGTTGTTCTAAACTTTACGTAATTATTTACATGTATGTCATTCTACTGTGACTTCATAATCACATAAATGTTTGACAGACCATTTAATTGTGACATGGTAATGTAAAATCTGCTAAATGGTGCCCTGTTGGGCCTTTGATAATCAGTTAATTGTGTTTTTATCAGAATATTTACTGTTTGATTACTGTACGTATGGTTAAAGCTTAAACAAATGTCCTGATATTTGATAATGAAAAATAAAATGCAAATATATATTTGTATATAAAATTAGCAGTGGAATACTGTAAATTGGGATATTTTAGCCATTGTTGTAATACAATACTGTAAATTGGGATATTTTAGCCATTGTTGTAATACAATACTGTAAATTGGGATATTTTAGCCATTGTTGTAATACAATACTGTAAATTGGGATATTTTAGCCATTGTTGTAATACAATACTGTAAATTGGGATATTTTAGCCATTGTTGTAATACAATACTGTAAATTGGGATATTTTGGCCATTGTTGTAATACAATACTGTACATTGGGATATTTTAGCCATTGTTGTAATACAATACTGTACATTGGGATATTTTGACCATTGTTGTAATACAATACTGGGTATTTTGGCCATTGTTGGGATAAATTGGGATATTTTAGCCATTGTTGTAATACAATACTGTAAATTGGGATATTTTAGCCATTGTTGTAATACAATACTGTAAATTGGGATATTTTGGCCATTGTTGTAATACAATACTGTAAATTGGGATATTTTAGCCATTGTTGTAATACAATACTGTAAATTGGGATATTTTGGCCATTGTTGTAATACAATACTGTACATTGGGATATTTTGGCCATTGTTGTAATACAATACTGTAAATTGGGATATTTTGGCCATTGTTGTAATACAATACTGTAAATTGGGATATTTTAGCCATTGTTGTAATACAATACTGTACATTGGGATATTTTGGCCATTGTTGTAATACAATACTGTAAATTGGGATATTTTGGCCATTGTTGTAATACAATACTGTAAATTGGGATATTTTGACCATTGTTGTAATACAATACTGTAAATTGGGATATTTTGACCATTGTTGTAATACAATACTGTAAATTGGGATATTTTGACCATTGTTGTAATACAATACTGTAAATTGGGATATTTTGACCATTGTTGTAATACAATACTGTAAATTGGGATATTTTAGCCATTGTTGTAATACAATACTGTACATTGGGATATTTTAGCCATTGTTGTAATACAATACTGTACATTGGGATATTTTGGCCATTGTTGTAATACAATACTGTAAATCGGGATATTTTGACCATTGTTGTAATACAATACTGTACATTGGGATATTTTAGCCATTGTTGTAATACAATACTGTACATTGGGATATTTTAGCCATTTTGTATACAATACATTGATATTTTTATTGTAATTGTAATACAATACCATAAATTGGGATATTTTGACCATTGTTGTAATACAATACTGTACATTGGGATATTCTAGCCATTGTTGTAATACAATACTGTACATTGGGATATTTTGACCATTGTTGTAATACAATACTGTACATTGGGATATTTTGGCCATTGTTGTAATACAATACTGTAAATTGGGATATTTTGACCATTGTTGTAATACAATACTGTACATTGGGATATTTTGGCCATTGTTGTAATACAATACTGTAAATTGGGATATTTTGACCATTGTTGTAATACAATACTGTACATTGGGATATTTTGACCATTGTTGTAATACAATACTGTAAATTGGGATATTTTGACCATTGTTGTAATACAATACTGTACATTGGGATATTTTGACCATTATTTAATTTTGGCCAACTGGCCACCCTATCAAAATGGCTAAAATCAAACCATCCAAAATATGGACACAATGTTTCTACTAGTACTTTTTAAAAATATTTTAGTGTTTTATAAATTAACAAACAAGGGTTTTTAGCTCACCTGGCCCGAAGGGCCATGTGATCTATTGTCATGGCCTCTCGTCCGCTGTCAGTCGTCCGTCATCCATAAATGTTTCATGTAAACAATTTCTTCTAAAAAACCACTGGGCCAATTTTAACCAAATTTGGCAGGCTGCATCCCCATGAGAAACTGTTTCAAGTTTGTGAAAATTGTGGGGTTATCTCCCCTTGGGGACTCATAAGGGGCAAAAAAGTGGTAAAATTGTGTACTTCTTAAAATATTTTTTCTCATGAACCAGTGTGTGGATTGGCTTCATAATTAGTATTGAGGGGATGGGCTACAAAGTTTGTGGACGTAAAAAAATTCTGCCCATAAATGGGGCCCTTAAGGGGGCACTGAAATTGATAACAAATTAAATTTTGTCAGATTTCAACCAAATACGGTAGATAGAGTCCCCTAGTGAATTGAATTTAAATTTGAGGGGAAAAAATGGCTTTGCCCCTCGGGGTCCCATAAGGGGTCAAAAGGGGGCAAAATGTAAGATTCTTCTTTAAATGTTTTCTTCTGAAGAACCATTGGGTTGACATCAACCCAATTTGGCTGGCAGCATCCCCATGAGAAGTAATTCAAGTTTGTAAAAATTGTGGGGTTATCACCCCTTGGGGCCTCATAAGGGTAAAAATGTGGTGCAATAATGTACTTCTTCAAAAATTCTTCTTCTCAAGAATCAGTTTATGGTTTGGCTTCATATTGAGTATTGAGGCTCTATAGCGGATGGGCTACAAAGTTTACGAACAAAAAGTTCTACCCATAAATGAGGCTCACTTAGGGGTCCTGAAATTGGTTAAAAATTCAATTTTGTCAGATTTCATATTTGGAAGATAGTATTTCCTAGTGAAGTAAATCTAAATTTGTGCAAAAAGAAGTGGCCGTGGGTCAAAAAGTGCAAAATGTAAAATTCTTCTTTAAATGTTTTCTTCTGTAGAATCATTAGGTTGACATCAACCAAATTTGGCAGGCAGCATCCCAATGGAAAGCTGCTTCAAGTTTGCAAATATTTTGGGTTTATCTCCCCTTTGGACCACATAAAGGGCAAAGAAGGGTTTAAATTGTGTACTTCCTGTCTCACAAACCAGTGTATGGATTGGTTTCATATTTAGTAATGGGGCTCTATTTGGGATGGGCTACAAAGTTTGCAAGGGAAAAAAAATTGCCAATAAATGGGGCTCACCAGGGGCTCTGAAATCAGTCAAAATTCACATTTGTCAGATTTCAACCAAAATTGGTAGACAGTATTCCCTAGTGAAGACAATTTTTTTTTTAATTCAAATGTTTCTGAACAGTCAATTCCTTTATTTTCACAATCCACAATTCAATCCTCAATCTACCTTCAAACTTCCTGATTAAACTGTCGTGCAACTTCATTTTTTGCAACACACATTACCAATTGAGCAACCTACAGGCCCCTTGGGTCTCTTGTTTAAAATAACACTGGGTGGATGTTAATCTTAATTAAGTACCATGTAACGAATCAATTTGAACTTTTCTTCAGGACTTTTTTATATTTTGATATTTCAAACACCAGGGCCCGATACCATAAACAAAGAAAATTTTGAGACAAATTTTATTCTCAAAAGTTAAGAATTTACTCATTTGAATAAAAAATGAAAACTCATGAACCATAAAACAATTTTAGAATTTTTTCAACTGAGATAAGATTGTCAAAGGGTAGTGTAAATCTTGTCCAGGAAATATGTCCCAATTTATGCTCCGATTCACATAACTCCAATGTTTGTACATTATTCTTACTATAATTTATGATTAATGTTTTAACAACCGACCAAGAGGTAAAAAATGTGTTAAAAATCAAGTAGGCAGCACGTTTTGTGGCATACAAAGGGGAATAGATATATACCTTTTTAAAAACATTAAAAAAAGTCTCGTAAAATGCTAATACATGACCGAAGTCAGTGATTTATACATATAATATGTATAATGTATAAAAAAATAATAATATTCAGGATACAAGTAAATTATTATAATTACATTAGATAAGACATACACTGGGGCATATATACCAGACTAAATATATACCGTTCCTATTGTTAATGTAAACAGACATCGTATGGCCAAAACAAGCCAACAGAGAAAGAATTGTTGATCTCCTAAACCTATTTCGCTAAAATAACCTGATGTTTTCGAAAGCCAGAGGATTAAACATGTCCCGAAATACTCTAGGGCAACAATGACAATGACATTTGCGTTTATTTATCCCGAGGCGAACATAGGGGGCAGACATTTTCACTGTTAAAAATTACTTAAATCAGCTACATGCTTTACTTAAGTATTTTATCACTTGAGAAAGAAATTTGTCTAAGAATTTCTTTATGGTCCACAACTTTATCGAAATTGAGAAAATTCTCAAGATTTGAGTAAAATCTTGAAGTTGAGTAAAAAATTTGTCTGAGAATAGTTTTATGGCCCAGAGCCCTGGAATGTTTGACACAACAAGACTGAGATCCGATGGTAGACCAAATCTAAATATGATATAAACATAAATGACCAAAATTTAACTGACAAAAGCATAACTCTTTTATGGGACACATCAAAATTGCAACCCCAAGTCCTGCAGTCCTAGACACTCAAGATTTTGACTTGGACATTTACACCTTTTAACCAATCCTATAATTGCTTGTTGATTGCTTAATAATGTTGATTGACACACCTGCCTGTCCTGGTAATCACTGGTCATAAAGCAACACGCAGTTAGTTACTGTGTCACCGCATGTGAAAACATGTGTAGGGTGCTAGTTGACCTGTTTTATAATATTGTTTGTTGAGCATCACGCCGAAGATATATGTCTAATTAATGATACCTGCAGATCAATTAATCCCCCAATCAAAATCCATGGATAATAAACCTTTGATTAGATTTAAAACATCCCAAAATCTCACCATGTGCCATCATGTCAAATGAAGAGCTGATGACATCAGGCCGCTTTTATCATTCAATTACAACGTACAGCACATTTTTCAGCTATCAAAATTAATATTCAAACAAAAATTGCATTAAGTAGATACAAAATAGAAATGTCAATGTCTTTAAAATAAATCAGAAAGAAAGATAATATGGTTTAAAGCAAATCACGATGAATGCTTGGCACTTGTATCACCGAAGAAGACAAGTTTATCAGCAACAGTCTTGTCTCTTGAAAATATTTGATGTTATGTCTATGGATAAAAAAAATTTGTTCATGAAGTTTAATGTAACATTTTAAAATTTTTTAGAATCGGAAAATATGACTGGCAAGTTATTAACCTGATAGTGATTTGTAATTTTTTGCCCCCCTCCCCCCCCATCTCTTAAAAAATTGTCATGGAATAGAACTTCTAATTTAATAGTGCATAGCACTCATTAAGTCATGAAAAATATGACTCATTGGGACAAAATTAATAAAAATTAAAGATACTATGTACAATTAATGATAATTAAAAAAAACATGTATATCTATAAATAGAAAGATAGAATCTAGGTCTAGTAATAGGTATGAACAAAATAGGTAAATGAATGAAGGGACAACCATAAAAACAGATTTTGGCGATGGACTTCGAATAAGTGGACTTTTTATTTTCTGGATGGGACTCCACAGATTTTGACCCTGGGATCCCAGGGACTCTCCAAAATTTTGCTCTACTGAGAGCCCTGAATCTTTTAAAAAAAACCTGAATTGATGTCCATAGATTTGTGTTTTATAATAGAATGCTATTTAACTAAAGAAAATCATTCATTGCATTGCTTTAAATATTGCTTGCACAGTTAAGACTTGCAGGGAAAAAAATTGCAGCACTGTCCATGATGCTTTGTGAGTTTCTTACACAACCTATCGGTACATGTATATAAATTCTGTACCAATGATATTGAATTATATGCATTTTTATGTTAATTAAAGTGGAACTTGTCTAGAGAGAACACCCTTTCTGCCTCTGAAATGTGGTCTCTCACAAAAGGTTTTATTTATAGATTTATTTAACTAGTAGTTTTCAAAATGTGGTCTCAAAAGACAGGTGGTCATTCTTGACAGTGGTCTCTCAAAACTGGTTCCATTGTATTTCGTTGTATTTACCTAATATAGCTTTCATATTGAAAAGCAAAGTAAAGAGATTTTAATATCCCACCTTTGAAGTGATCAGTCTCAAGTTGATGGAATAGCTACATGTACATGTAAGTTTATCGTACAACGTAGAACAGTGAGGTATATGTATATAGATTATATCTGTTGATATACATCGTATCTCTGTGTGACATTATGTTATGACTGTGTAACTTAATATCAAAGTACTGAAAGTGTTGATACCAGTTGATGGCAATCGTAACTTTTAATGAGGTATAGTGCATTCAGTATACTGAATGCTTTTTAATTCGGTAAAATTAGGTTTTATAAATTAAGTAACTAAAAAATCGGGTCAGACATTTGACCTAATGTGAGTACTGATGCCTTATTTATTATGCAACAAACTACATAGATCATCGATATGATTATAAAATCTTGTGCTTATAAACATCGTTTCATCAATATTAAATTTCTACGTGACAGGACAGTATTATACCCTTACGCTATACTTCCTATCAGTAGCCTTAAATCTCTAGGTCAATATGTGTACATGTACATGTAAAACATTTTCCCAATGAATGAGGAATGAGGCAACTTCTATGTCCAACTTCACAGACAGATCTTGCCAATACACAGTAAGGGAAACTTGACCAAAACTCATTTGCATATTAATCTGCGCAAGAAATGTTAACAGTCCAGTCTATCATTTTTAATGTCAATTCTTTCACAAGAGTATAATGGTAAAAAATAATTGAAAAGTAACATTCTAAAGCAAATTTATAATATCTTAAAATTCATAAGGAACTCCGAACTGACCTTTAATAGCATATATTTCAACAAGTCTTGTAGACCTAAATTTTTCAGGGAATTGTTACTATATTTTCGTCATTTTAAAAAGCAAAAATATACGAATAAAAGTGTGATTTGGAAATTTTAATTTTGCAGATGAGTTTATGTTGCTGAAATGCACATACATGTGTAATTTTCCATCAATATAATGTGTTATTAACCCCCTACTGCAGATTGTGCTTTGACTCTTTCCCAGTAAACAACTAATTAGCATAACATAACTGCGTTGATGTTCCATCAACTCGTAATAAGGAAGTTCAATCATAGCTGATACAGTCTTGATTCATACTGACTCAATAGGAGTCTGCTGCAGGAAATATAAATCTATTGTTCTAAGTTGTTGTGCAGTGAAACTTGTACATAAAGGCCCCCCCTTAGGGACACAACAAAACCAGTCTTTATAGGGAGATGGTCTTTATATAGAGGTTGATTTGTACACAGATGGTACTATTGGGGACAGCAAAAAACAGTCATTATAACTAGGTGGTCTTTATATGCAGGTGTTGGCTAAAGCAGGTTTTACTGTACATATAAATTATAATATAGTTCTGATCAACTCATCAAGAAATTATAAAAACCATAGTTTTAAATGATAATAATTCAATTTTTTGTAAACCACCTCATTTGATTGGATGAAAATTAAATGCTAGGTTAAATCTGTATAATCTACTTTGCTATCACATGAGGAACTACGTCGACCGTTGCCAGGACAACAAGTGCAGCTGTTCAATATATATTATTGTGGTTCATCAATTGGTTGTGTTGTATCTTTTAAATACTACGCTTTGAGCAATACAAAGTTTACTTTGCCTCAACATTGGTTATTTTTCAATTTATTTGTTTGTCTGTTTATTGTTGTTTAACGTCCCACTAAAGAATCTTTCACTTATATGGAGATATCACCAAATGCCAATGAAGGGCTTCAAATTTTGGCCAATGTTCGGCACTTACGGCCATTGAGAGGGTTCTATAACACCTACATGTACTGTGACATGGGACCTCGGTTTTTACTGTCTCATCTGAAGGACAGGAAACTGACCTGCCACCGGCTGGACTCGAACTCATGATCTCACGATCAAGAGTCTAGTGCGCTACCAACTGAGCCAGGCCGGATAAAATTTCGAATATACACATAACAGTTTGACGTGTGAAAGTGCACCTACATTTACATTGTGTCAGCTGTTGACATCTCTGTCTAAGTGAAAATTTTTTGATGGGAGAAAGAAAATATAAAAAATTCATCATGTGTTTATAAAAAGGCTATACTTACTGTATTGTTTATTTTCCAGTTGAACTGGATATACATTTGTACAGAAATCAAAGGTGAATGATGTCTTTTTTCAAGTTAATGGTGATAAATGATTTTGGCTGGTGAATCAAAATCAGTTCAAATAAAGCAAGTTTCAGTGTATCAGGGTTCACTTTAGGTGGATTTAACTATATTTGCTTTAAAAGTTTTTTTCAGTCCTCTTCATATATTCATTCATTAAATGTATTTTATCTTTGTTTCAGTGGCGAGAAGTTGCTCGAGAATTAGAAGGTGTCATCCGTATAGGAGCCGTCAATTGTGAAGATGATTGGAGTTTGTGTCGCATGCAGGGTATCCACTCATATCCATCGCTGATGGTGTACCCAACTGTAAGTTTGATCAGTTATTACTTTATTTTCAACTCCGCAAACTGTACTAGACTTGTCAGTTATCTCTTTCAACACCACAGACTGTACTAGACTTGTCAGTTATCACTTTCAATTTGTCTAGACTTGTCCACTTTCAACACCACAGACTGTAATAGACTTGTCAGTTATCACTTTCAACACCACAGACTGTACTAGACTTGTCAGTTATCACTTTCAATGCCACAGACTGTACTAGACTTGTCAGTTATCACTTTCAATGCCACAGACTGTACTAGACTTGTCAGTTATCACTTTCAACACCACAGACTGTACTAGACTTGTCAGTTATTACTTTCAATGCCACAGACTGTACTAAACTTTTCAGTTATCACTTTGAACACCACGAACTGTACTGGACTTGTCAGCTATCACTTTCAATGTCACAGACTGTACTAGACTTGTCAGTTATTACTTTCAATGCCACAGACTGTACTAGTCTTGTCAGTTATCACTTTCAACACCACAGACTGTATTAGAGTTGTCAGTTGTCACTTTCAACACCACAGACTGTACTGGACTTGTCATTTATCACTTTCAACACCACAGACTGTACTGGACTTGTCAGTTATCACTTTCAACACCACAGACTGTACTGGACTTGTCAGCTATCACTTTCAATGCCACAGACTGTACTAGACTTGTCAGTTATTACTTTCAATGCCACAGACTGTACTAGCCTTGTCAGTTATCACTTTCAACACCACAGACTGTATTAGAGTTGTCAGTTGTCACTTTCAACACCACAGACTGTACTAGACTTGTCAGTTATCACTTTCAACACCACAGACTGTACTGGACTTGTCAGTTATGACTTTCAACTAGACTTGTCATAGATACATGTAACCTACGAAATTTATGTTTGAGGGTAATAAACACTAAATTCCCAATAAAGAATTTTTTGTGTAATTTACCCCTACGTATCAGTCCCACAGTTGTTAATGTTTAATTAAACACACTTGCACAAACACACACACACACACACACACACATGCAAACATGCACATATATACACACATCCACACATACATGCATATACACACATACATGTACATGCATATACACTTCTTTATTGTTTATTTATTGTTGTTTAACGTCCCTCTCAAGAATCTTTCACTCATATGGAGACGTCACCAAATGCCGGTGAAGGGCTTCAAATTTTGGCCTATGCTCGGCACTTATGACCATTGAGCAGTGAGAGTTCTTTAATGTGCCGACACCAACTGCGACACGGGACCTCGAGTTTTACTGTCTCATCCGAAGGACAGGAAACCAACCTGCCACCGGCTGGACTAGAACTCACGACCTCACGATCAATAGTTGAGCACACATTCAACTGAGCCAGGCCGGCTCTGCATATACACACAACACACACACAACACACATACATGCACACAACACAAATACATGCACACACACACACCACACACACATATACATGCACACACATAGAACTGTTGAAATCCATCAGACTTGCCGGCATGGCTAATGAAAATTGCCCATGTCCGACGAAAGGGCTGCCGGATAGTACTTTCATTTTCAAAAGGTCTTTCCCAATGACTCTTTTGAGAATGAAAGTCTCGCAGTATATGAGACTGCAGTGTGATATCCTGGAATGAAAAACATGGCTGATTACAATGAAAATCTGTGGCAGTTAAGAGGGAAAATATGAACTGAAATGAAGTGATTTGATCAGCTTTCTCAATGACATTTTGCCATAATGGCGGCGAGGTAGATGGAGGATTACTTAAAGTATATCAGGGGAATTTTTACATAGATGATGAAGAAAATTACTTTGTGTTTCACTATTTACCGACTTTAAACAAAATGACAGTGATGAAGTATTGACGTAATTTCTATTGAAACCATGAGGTCAGTCATTTCAATAGAAATTAGTATCGAAGTAGTCTTACGAATTTTGTTTTACAATCCCGGGTCATGAATTAAACTGATACTAAACTTGGTTTTTCACAAATATTTCGGCAAAGCAGACCGGGTTATTCTGTTTCATTTAAAGACAATAAACCGTATTGATTCAGAGTTTCATGACTGAGAATTAATGGGACCATATCGTCAAATTTACTAGTGATTATGCCACATGTGATATGAAAATATGCAATTAAAATTATCATGAAAGGATGCCAGTTACATAAGATGAAATGTGAAAAATATATAGAATAAATGCAGCTGAATAAAACAGTCGATCTATATTTTGGATTCCAATTCTAATTGATACATGTATCACAGGCTGAGTTTCTTCAAATCCAGTTAAAATAAAATTTTAATTGTTGATTATTTCTTTGTTTTTATATACATCCATTGCACTGTAAATAAAGTTTGTAAAAAACCTTCACCGTTACATTGCAGTCATGATGTCACAGCTGACAGTAACTGTATACAATGTACATATTGTAACAGTAATATCAAATCTAACTGATGCTTTATATATTGCTAATAGTATATCGCAGTTGTGAAAGGGTTAAAAATGCATCAAATCAATGATATTTGTGTTTAAATGTTACTAACAGTGTTAGGCCCCCGCTGAGTGTCTAAGTATTAAATATAATTTTGCCTGATCAGCATCACCTGTGTGTTAATCCCAGCAAGTAAATGTATCTAAATGTAATCATCGAAGTGTTTTAAAGACGCAGATAGTTTTAGGTACAGATGTTTTGGTACATAGACAGTTTGGTACATAATTGTGAGCAAGATTAGAGTGAGAGCGAGAGTGATGAGAGAGATTTTGTATGAAATGGAGATAAAAATATGAAAAAATGAAACGTAAAACAGTTGGATCTACATTGTATATTATTAGTCTTTATCTCAATTTCAAACAAAATTTATTGACTTTCTTTTTTTGACTGACAGATTTACATTTGGACTGATGGATTGTATAAGTTTGTCAGTCAAATTGTCTGACAAGATTTTGAAGTTTTCAGCAGCTCTGTACACATAGACACACAACACACATACACACACACACACACACACACACACACACACACACACACACACACACACACACACACACACACACACACACACACATATATGTGATATCAAAAGTAGAACATCATATCTGTAGGACATAATTATATCTTAAGTCACATAAACACATACATACATGTAAATGTGTCATATGTACAAAATCACACAACCTTGACTATAACCCTTACAATTTTCAATCTTTTTCACTTAAATTTATTTGTATCCATATTTGACCATTTGCATTTTAACTTACTTTTCATATTGGTTAGTTTTTGTCACATTACTTTATATACAGCGTTACTTCCGAAAATGAATGCCTCTTAACTGGTCATTTCCTGATTCCAGTTGTTTTAACATAGTCCAGAATTATTTACTTATGTTTTCAAGTACATATGTACATGTACTAAATAACTTATACTTATAAAGTACACTGAACACTGAACCAATTCATAATAAAACTAGGGTAATACATGTATTACATTTTATACTGAAAATAAATTTCATATACATGTACATGTACTGATCTTGCCTACATTTTTAAACATGTCCTAAATAATGGAACACAAATGATAATCAAAGTGTGACTTAATAAAAATAAAGTTACAAAAAAATGTGCATAAAATACGGTAACTAGTAACAAGTAAATATTATAAACAGTCTAGCTTTTGCTGTTGCAATTTTATTAAGTTTAAAGTAGGAACAGAATGGGATTATTTATTTATAAATTTCCCAGAACCAAACCCCCCCCCCCCCAAAAAAAAAAAACAAATATAATTATGAGTCTGAGTATTATTTTTGTATTACATGTATATATTTTTATGCCCCAGGCCTGAAAGGTCCGTCGGGGCATCTAGTGTTTGGAACGTCCGTCTGTCTGTTTGCCTGTCCGTAATTCCGCCCCGCTTACAAGTGCAATATTTCAAGTTTGGATTTTGATAACCAAACTTAGACTGTAAGTTCATCTAAGGGATGCTCACACTTCACTTACATCACATGACCCTGGGGATGGGGTGGGGTCAAATGTAGGACATTGCAATATTTTGCCAGCATTAAAATTTGTTGGGACTGGGGCATTTGTGTTTCACAAACACATCTTGTTTTTCAATGGATTCATGTTTCAGAAGCACTCACTTGCACTCTTTTGGCTTGCTTATAAATGCTATTGACCTCCTTTCACCATATTGTTATATGAATACATACACAAATAAAGTACATATAGGTCAAAGTGAAATATTATGCATTTTTTAACTATGTTTTATGCATTTTACCGCATGCTTTTTTTTCTTGATAAAATGTTCAACTGCCAAGTGTATTAAGGTTCATTTCAGCTAAACTATAGGTTGTAACTTTACCTGTAAACATATACATGTGTGACATTAGATGCAATTTGAGTTATGATTCTGTTTACAAATGCATGTGTGGGTAGTTTCAGTTTCACTAAAGGCTGTAAATGTTAATGCTTACACATTAACTTACATATTGTTACATGTGACACTAGTAATTCTCTGTAGTAGATGTAGACTCAGACGTAAGTTAATACATAGGAAAAAAGATGCGACCTTTAGTGAAACTCATTTAAGATGTAAGTTACGACAATGTCTACATTTACATCAACATATAATGTTACATGCACGATCTTCAGTGAAACTAAGATGTAAGTTATAACGTGTTTCACGGCAGCTCGCATGTTAACGAGGGAATTGTAAAGAGATGTAACTCATTTTGACAGTGGAAACTTACCTAAGGACCACTTTGTTCTGGAGACCACCTTGCATTTAAGAACACAAATATCTGGGTTTTTTTAGATAATCATCAACTGAGTTCAGATCCTCACATAAGAGACCAGCTCGCTAATCAGACCACATTGTGTCAGTCAGTCAGGTGGTGTGAACACTGAGTTTCAACTGTAACACCTCACTACTCATGCCACTTTGTGTCAGTCAGGTTGTCTGAACACTGAGGTTCCACTGTAACACCTCGCTAATCAGATCATTTTCTGTCAGTCAGTCAGGTTGTCTGAACACTGAGGTTCCACTGTAACACCTCGCTAATCAGATCATTTTCTGTCGGTCAGTCAGGTGGTCTGAACACTGCGGTTCCACAATAACACCTGACTAATCCGACCACTTTGTATCAGTCAGTTAAGTGGTCTTAATAGCGAGGTTCCACTATAACCCCTTACTAATCCGACCACTTTGTATCATTCAGTTAAGTGGTCTTATTAGCAAGGTTCTACAGTAACACCTCACTAATCAGACCACTTTGTATCAGTCAGTTAAGTGGTCTTAATAGTGAGGTTCCACAGTAACACCTCACTAATCAGACCACTTTGTATCAGTCAGTTAAGTGGTCTTAATAGCAAGTTTCCACTTTAACACCTTACTAATCAGATCAATGAATCAATCAGTTAGGTGGTCTGAACAATAAGGTTCCACAATAACACCTTACTAATCAGACCACTTTGTGACAGTCAGTCAGTTGGTGTGAACACTGAGTTTCCACTGTAACACCTTGGTAATCAGACCATTTTGTGTCAGTCAAGTGGTCTGAACACCGAGGCCCCACTATAACACCTTGGTAATCAGACCAGTGAATTAGTCAGTTAGGTGGTCTGAACACTGAGATTCTACAGTAACACGTCACTAATCAGACTCATTTGTGTCAGTCAGTCAGATGGTGTGAACACTGAGTTTCCACTGTAACACCTCACTACTCATGCCACTTTGTGTCAGTCAAATGGTCTGAACACTGAGGCTCCACTGTAACACCTTGGTAATCAGACCACTTTGTGTCAGTCAAGTGGTATGAACACTGAGGTTCCATTGTAACACCTCACTAATCAGATCACTTTGTGTCAGTCAGGTGGTCTTTATAGCAAGGTTCCACCGTAACACCTAATCAGACCAGTGAATCAGTCAGTTAGGTGGTCTGAACTCTGAGGTTCGACAGTAACACCTCACTATTCAGACCACTTTGTGTTAGTCAAGTGGTCTGAACTTTGAGGTTCCTCTGTAAGACATCACTAATCAGACCAGTGAATCAGTCAGTTAGGTGGTCTGAACACTGAGGTTCCACAGTAACACGTCACTAATCACTCTTTTGTGTCAGTCAGTCAGATGGTGTGAACACTGAGGTTCCACTGTGAACATATATCTGTATTGGTTTAGACCTATGATTACCTTGATTTATCAGTAATGTTCAATAACTCTTTAGATATATTTACATGTACAAGCTTAAGTTCAGTGCAAGCTAATAATATAGGAGGAAACTGTTCATTTTAGTAACTCCATTATTATAGATGTTTGCTTCTTATCGTACACTTGAAATAATTCCCAATTTAAACACATCTACAAATATCCATATCTGTTTGTTTGTCTTCACAATACTGTACAAAGTGTGATTTTGTTAAATCAGTGATGCCATTAAAGGCACATCACTGTTACACATACATATTACAGGTGTTCCCTAGGGCAGCTTTAAAATTCTATTTTTTTTTAAAATAACTAATATTTTTGTAATTATACACATAACTTGATATCCACCTTTTATGAGTACATCTGTACCAAAGGAATCTTAGTCAGGGAATCTTAATTTTGCATAACATTAAAGTTTTATTTTACCAGAACTCTCGTTTATTTCACAGAAGTTCACAAAATAGAACCATTCATAGATTCCAATATCAAGCAAATGTTTGTGTAATATTCTGTATTTCTTATCTTACTGCTGTAATGTCCCACTAAATAACAATACATTGTACTGTGTATTCTTTTATCTAAACAAGTTAAAACCTTTGAATAACACTTTGAGTACATATACATTTTACATTGTACATAAACACTGTAATATATTAAAGTAATCAAGTAATGCAAGATATATGTGCTTATATACACCTTTTCATGATACATGTAACTTCGTTCCTATGAATTTCACATGTGCAAAATAATTTCCGGATGACATCAGGGAGTTCCGTACCTAAAACAAATTGTACCCTATGAAAGACCAATCAAACACAACACGGGTACGATTTGTCTTTTAATGGGTAGACTTTGTCCTGGGTATGAAACATTTTGTTATATGTTGAATATATATCATTCATTTTTATATCTTAAAATAAATAAAGTGAAAACAATGTATAATTCAGGACACTTTAATCTACCTGTCCATTCATGAAACTGGTGATACACTAAATGTAGGATGCCATAGACTAAAGCTTACAAAAAAATAAACAAGTCTCCCTCTCTCTCGCTCTCTGTCTGTCTCTCTCTCTCTGTCTCTCTCTCTCTCTCTCTCTCTCTCTCTCTCTCTCTCTCATATATACATGTATATATATATATATATATATATATATATATATATATATATATATATATATATATATATATATATACACACACACACACACACACACACACTCAAGATTGTCAAATTATTTTGTTTTTCTGAGACATACACATGCATTTGCAAAGTGGTATTCTAGGTCAAAGCTTTTAAAATGTTATGAACTTTTATCAAAGTTACCAATATATTACAGTTACAGCTACTTTAAAAAGTCAACATATGCATTTCCTGTAAATACCATAGTCAGTTGTACATGTTATGCTGTACTTAGTTTGTGTAAGGGTAGATAATCTCCCTTTAGTATATTGTAACATATTCACTGTAACAGTGCTGGATTACCTCCCTTTGGTATATCCTTATTTTTCAGTGTCTTTCCTGGAATATATCCCTTAAGTGAAACTACATGACTGTATTACCTGGTGCTTAGTATCCCTTATAAATGTATTCTTGCATTACATAAAAAAACTGCAATTCATTGTAAATAACAATACTTCCCATTTGCTTTACTTAAAGCATTTTCTTATCACTGTAGATATCTCGCTACAATAAGCTGACCATTGTCTGTTCCCATCCAAATATTGCCCTGGTGGTCAAGGGCAAGACCCCATATCGTGACCGTTCTAGTGCCGCCTTTTTTGTAACTGTTGATCCATTTACCCTTCATATCAATTATGTGGGTACACTGTTTTCCTCCTCCAATAATATGGTCATACCGGTCACTAATGATCTTGTGAACTGACCAGTGTCCATCAAGGGCTTTTACCTTGGTAATTACTTTACCTGTCATTGTTAAAACCAAAAGATTGTTTTCGTCTTTCACACAGATATTTCCATTTTGACTCAGAGTGATGTCAAATGGAAAAGAAAATATTCTCCTCTTGTTTTCGTCTCTCTCAATATCTTGAAGACATTCCCCATGGGCAGAAAATCGAACAATTTTCCCAGCATAATATCCCCGACTTTGAACACAGGCAAAAATTTCGCCTTGGTCATTCTCTGTCATCCCATACACATAATATGTCTGCATATCACAGAAAGTTGAAAATTTCCCACTTTTTTTCACTTTCATAATTTCAAAACTCTTCCATGCACTTGATACCAGTATTTTGTTATTTTTGGTCAGTAAGATGTTATAAGGCCAGAAATTGATGTCAATTTTTTTCTGCACAGTGCCTGCATTATCCACCTGTATCAGTAATTCCTTTTCCAATTTTGTTGGAATTTCTTCATTTTCAAGTGGAGAACCTCCAATCCCTAACCACACTGAATTTGTCCCGGATTTTGGTATAGCTATGCTCCATATTGTTTGATTTTCAGATAGTAAGGAATGAACAGAAAGTATATCCAGATCGGATTTCAGTAGTTTTAACTTCTCGCCTTTCAACTCTTGTAGCTGAGCTCCACTTTCACTGTGGTGTCTGTAGTTGGGCTTCTTACCCTCTGATTTTCCTGTCATGTTTACTTATGTGTAGGCACATATATCATTCACAATATCAGCTAATTCGTGTCAGCAAAATTGTGTTTTAACATGACGATATGAAATTGTGTCTGATTGTTTAGAGTGAACCTAAGCTCTATATAAGGTATTTAATACAGTGGTTACCTCAATGAACTGTCACAGTTGAGCGAAGATCCCTTTAAAAACGTGTTGTTTGGAAAGATATTGAAATCCACACTGCATCTATATACGTGTTTAAATATAGACACAAGACATCCAGTGTTACTAAGTTTTTAAATTTTCCGGCTTTCACTTGACCATAAATCTGTTAATCTGTCTATGTTTATAAACTGTTTTACTGTTGCAGTTTTGCCAGTAATAATTTACACAGGGAAATAATGATTCAGTTTATGCATGTTATGTGTATAAAGTACCTAATGTATTAAAACATTCCACCGTAATCTAATTATTGTTGTGTATGTAAAGAAAAATTCCTTGTTCTGAAGTGAATGGCACAGAACATTCATACATGTACCAATGTAGTAATCGGGTTTATTATTGTTGTGTATGTAAAGAAAAATATTTTATATATAAAGCGATCGTGTTGTCTGTTTGTCTGTCTGTCTGTCTGTCTATCTGTCTGTCTATCTGTCTGTGACGGTACTGTATGTACTAATCCATCTGTCAATGGCGACAGATAACATATCTGTCTATTTACATCTATCTATTTTTCCATCTGTCTGTGTCTGGCATGGTCTTTGTCCAATGTCTATCTTTGTTGTGACAGATAAAAAAGAATCTTGTATCTATTTAATACAGTTTGTACAGATCATTCATTTTTACGCACAGTTTTTATCTTTTTGTCTATCTGTCTGTCCTATATACTCGTTCTTTTTATCTAAATGTTGTAATATATCCATCCGTTGTACCATCCGTAATGTATCTACCTATACATGTCTATCAATCTATCTATCTATCTATCTATCTATCTATATGTCTGTCTCTCTGTCTGTCTGTCTGTTTGTCTGTCTGTCTGTCTGTCTATCTGTCTGTCTATCTGTCTGAACAAGCTCTCTGAAAGAGTCTGTCTGTCCTATAGGTCCATTGTTGCAAAGTTCATCTGTTGTACTATCCATCTGTCACCTGAAATCTGTCAGAGAAAGGCTCTTCTACCTGTCTATTTTTCCTATCTATACATTGATTTATAGGCAAGACCATAAATTGCTGTCTGTCTGTCTATCTGTCTTCTGTCTGTCTGTCTTTTTTCTGTCTGTCTTCTGTCTGAATGTCCAATTGCCAGTCTTAGTCTGTTCAATGTTTCATCTATCTATTGTACTGCCCTTATCTACCACTGTCATGTCTCTATCTATCTATCAAGGCGTATCTATCTATCTATCTATCTATCTGAAGGGAACAAATACTATTCAAATTGTTTGATCTGTCCAATATATCTGCCAATCTTTTTATTTGATCATTCATTTTTACGCACAGTTTTTATCTTTTTGTCTTAAATTACTGTCTCTCTGTCAATCTCTTTAGTCTATTGATAAATGGCCGGTGTAAAGGGGACATAAATCTTTTTAATCTAAATGTATATATTGTTATTTATTGTGTGCGATTTTAACTGTTTCTGTCTAATTAAATGTATCTAAAACCTATACATGTAAATATTACAAGTATAAGAATGCTACCAGATATACATGTAATAGATATATTGTTACCTATACGTGTAATATATCTACATGTACATGTATCTACCTATACATGTAATGTATCTACCTATACATGTAATGTATCTACCTATACATGTAATATATCTACCTATACATGTAAATGTATCTACCTATACATGTAATATAATGTATCTATCTACCTCCACTGATGAGATTTTACATGTAAATGTATATACCATATACATGTTTAATGTATCACTATCCTCTGGTATTTTTACATGTAGGTGTTATCCCTTACCTATACATGGGTAATGTATCTACCTCAGTTTTATACATCCTTGCCTAATGTAATCTACACAGTTTGGTTTTCGGACAACTGATGCTATTGTAATATATCTACCTATACATGTAAATGTATCTACCTATACATGTAATATATCTACCTGTACATGTAAATGTATATACCTATACATGTAATGTATCTACCTATACATGTATCTACCTATACATGTAATGTATAAATACCTATACACAGTAAAGGTGTAAAACAAATCTACCTATACATGTATAAATTTAACTGTATCTCTACGCAAAAATCTATAGCTTACATGTAATATATCTACCTATACGTGTAATATATCTACCTATACGTGTAATATATCTACCTGTACATGTAAATGTATCTACTTATACACTGTAAAACTATTATCTACCTAATACATGTATTAATGTTATCTACTCGGGCTATACAAGTTCCGAATAAAGATATATCTACAGGATATATTTATTCAAGAAGCGTATACATGTAAATGTATCTACCTATACATGTAATCACTTCCGTATCAAAATTTAGGCCATGTCATTCTACATGTAATGTATCTACCTATACATGTATATGTATCTAGCTATTTATATATTTCTGTCAATGTATGTTTCACCTCTTATTTGTCTGTTTTCTGTCAATTTTTATTCTAACTTGTCTGATTGTATTTCATATCTATACTATGTCTGATTTTGTATTTGTACCCTTTGGTTTTCTTTCTATTTGATATTTTATTTCCCCAAATTATATAATTGGGATTAGTAATTGAGTTTCCACTTGTAATGCTAACATGTTTTTGACTACAGTTATTATAACAGCATGCTTTAACAGGTTCTAGTTTACCTGTGTACAGGTATCAACCCCTGATAAATCACTGTAGTCAAAAACTACTTATGTAATGTTATCAACACTTATCTTTGTGTCATGCAATCTGACATTTTATATTTCTGATTGCATTGATTGTCATGCAAAATTATATCACAGTAAAATTCCCAGTTTTAATTTTATATCGATATGATATATTACATATAAATCTAGATAATCAAATATCAATTTAATAATTGAAACAGTGACTATACAGATTACTAAAAACAAATTCTTACACCACAAACATTTTTGTTTTACCATATATTTTTTGCCTTGATCTTTAGGTTTTAGGAGTAGTATGTTTTATTTGGTATTTTTTCGGGAGGAGCTGGTAGGGGGTTACCATAGGAGCTATTCCCCGAGCTAATTTAGTATTTCTCAAGGACATTTTTTTTTTTAATTTTGAGAGCATTTGCTTGTTGTTTTACATCCTCCTAGGACTAGAATTATAAATTACAAATGTACATGTAATTATAATGATTTCTAGTCACACAGTAACCCTAGGCAATTTTGTAAAATTTGTTCTGATAGCTTTAGTGAATATAATAATATAATTTGTTAATAATGTACATGATATAGGTGCAGTTCTTTAAAGTTCAGAGTTCAAATGTTTTGTTTTTTTTTGGTTTTGTTACAGGTGATATATATCTGTCATACAAATAACTATCTCTGTCAGGATTTTTATCCATACTGTAAACAAAACTCTAATACTAAGAACATATCAAACATACACAAAGGTATTCATTTTACACCTTAGGTTACAGAAGATTGGACATGGATATGATGTATTATACACAGAGAGGTCCTCAATGGCTGAGTGGTTAGAGAATCATTGCTTTCTAAAATATTGAAATCTCTCACCTCTAGTCAGATGAGTTCCAGCCCCACTAAAGCCTAAACTTATTTTAAGAGAAAGTTTGCCAGTTTACTTGCCAAAGGCCGGTGGTCTGCCACTGGGTACATTGTACATGGGATTCTTCCTCCACCATTAAAATCTGGGTGCCACCACATAGCTGAAAAGTTTTTGAGTGTGGTATAAAACACGATTCAAACAAAACAAAAAGTCATACATGTATATGTTTCAGAATAATCCCAACCTGCCATATTCATTTTCTTTCCCTGTTTGCTATGTAAGTGACTAAAATATGAGTATACATGTATATAGACCCGGACCCCAACTAGGTCCAGAACATGATAATATCCCATACAAATCTTCCTGTCTCTTATAAACAATTAATCATGTAAATTGAGCTCTTTTTATAAAACAAAATTGCTCATTTTAAAATTGTCATTCTTTAATGCCAATAGATGCCCCTTTGAAGTACGGAATGTTTGTTTTTGTACCTATGTTTGAAAATATGTGCTGTTGTTGTTGTTTGTTTTTTTTGTATTTTTATTTTTTTTACTTTTTCATTTTAGCATCATATTGGGAAAGCCAATGTTTTTACATGTACATGTCATGTATGTAGTTATTGTAAATTCAGTATTTTTCCAAAGTGCTTAATTTGTAAATCTACATTATATCGAATGATTTTTTGTTTGTTTTTTTTTTTTTGGACATCCACATCTATAAAATGACATTAAAACACAAATTGAAACAAAAATACAACTAAAAATGAACTTTTGTTTCTTCTCTTTTAATCACACAGAAAGAAAAGTACCATGGTGAGAGAACCACAAGACAGCTAGTCAAGTATGCACTTCTACAACTTAATACAGAGATTTATGATTTATGGTCTGGGAACTTTGATCAAGTTGTAAAGAAGGACAGGAGTGACCTCCCCTGGCTTGTAACATTCTGTGGGAATGGAGGAGGTAAGATGTGTGATTTGTTGATGTGAAACCCGATTCTTAATAGAGCAGGGTTGACTATTACCATAAAATTTTTTATTTACATTGACATTACTTCACAGCCTTTATATATTAGCCTTTTCAAAACCTTTTTCGACTGTAATAGACTGCCTTATACAACATGGTAGAACATACCAGTACAATGCATGGGGTGAAAGGGTAAACATATCGGAGTTACTATGATGTATCAAACATTTTACTTTTCATATGGATTTATTCAACTAGTTTTATATTGTCTTACTTGTATCGTCCAAATCACATAACTGGGAGGGGCGGAGTAACCTTTTAGTTATCTTATGATTCAGATTTTACTCACTCTATGGTCATGACACTGACTGCACAGGAACAACATTCCTCACTGGATACTCTTGTATGTTTGTTGACAAGCACATGTAGGAACAATAACTCTTGCCTATATAAGTTTAATGTTTAACTTCTGTATAATCTGAAATTTAAACTCGTCCAGGACCCGAAGTCACCGAATTTACCCAGTACTCAAGCTCAACTAACTTTTCATGATTTTAAGGTAAAGTCAAGTGAACTTCATTCTGTAACTGGACATGTTTGTATATTGTTGGCATACAATTGTAAATAATGGTTAAAATTAATACTCATTTGAAGGAAACTTCAGAAATGTTAGAAAATTGTTCGAGTACGTACTCAAATTTTGAATACCGTACTCAACATATTTATTTTTTACAGGAAAATCATAAGTGTGATGCAAAAATTGATAAAAGAATGATGGAAAATAATGATATCTTTCCTAATCACTCAAACTCAAAAGATTTACATCGATTATATAGTCAAAATAATGAAATAAAAGTTGAGCTTGAGTATTGAGTAAATTTGGTGACTTTGGGCCCAGGTGAAGAAAGGGTTCATGAGACTCCACCCAGCCAGGTTATATGGATTTTACTGTAACTTAAAAAAGATTTTATATATAATACAATAACACATACATAACTTAACATATGTGTTGAAAGTTATAGAGAGCAATCATTTCCTGTACCATTGATAACAACAAAATATATTAATCCAGTATATTCACATCTCTGAAAACAGATTAAGGCCTACTTTTGATGAAATATTGATCCTTTCAGATTGCCTGTCAAAGAAGACCTTGTTGAAACTGTCAGCCATGTTGGTAAGTTTAAACTAGATGCTGGTATGGTATACAGTCAAACTGAGGACAGAATATGAAATAAAATGTATACAGAGTGTCCCTACAGATTGTACCAACACCTTAATATGCCAATAAATGCAGTGTTTCATGTATGAGAAACTACGTT
This sequence comes from Atrina japonica, assembly GCA_030159075.1. Taxonomy (NCBI): domain Eukaryota; kingdom Metazoa; phylum Mollusca; class Bivalvia; order Pterioida; family Pinnidae; genus Atrina; species Atrina japonica. The sequence goes on along the minus strand of BROG01000226.1, from coordinate 4,707 downwards.
GAAACTTATATATAACAACCTCCTTAGGGACACAAGAAAACTGGTCTTTATATAGAGGTGGATTTGTACACAAACGGTATTATTGCAGGACAGCAAACACAGTCTTTGTGACCAGGTGGTCTTTATACACAGGTGGTCACTGATGATATATTAATTGATGATATATATCTATATTGTGTCTATCAGTGTCAGCCCTACTGACAAGTCAACCAATTTATATGGATAACCGTACAGTCGAACCTGTCTTGAGAAACTGCCCTACATGTATCTGCCACTGAAATGTGGTGTAACAAGATGGGTGATATTTAAAGTAGCCCAGTAAGTTTCAAAATGTGGTCTAACAAGATGGGTGATCCCTTAAAGTAGCCAAGTATGTTTCAGAATGTGGTCAAGATGGGTGATCATTAAAGTAGCCCAGTAGGTTTCAAAATATGGTCCAACAAGATGAGTGATCATTAAAGTAGCCCAGTAGGTTTCAAAATATGGTCCAACAAGATGAGTGATCGTTAAAGTAGCCCAGTAGGTTTCAAAATGTGGTCTCACAAGACATGAAGTCTTTTATATGAATGGTCTCTCAAGACAGGTTCCATCTTGTACTGTAAGATATAAATAAGAATCCAATTTCTCTGATTTTGGAAGATGTGAATAGTGCAGATTTGGGCTGCAGATTTTGACTTTTTAACATTGAAAATTCTTTAAAAATGCAAAGTAAATTATACTTGAATTTGAAGCTATATGTCATGTTTAACAGTGAGTGAATTTCAAAACTCCTGGGGTGGGGGTATTCTAGGTGGGGAGGTAAATATGTGACCAAGAAAACAGCTCCTTTGTGCTCTTGCTGTAAATTAATTATCAAAAAGATATTTGTTACTTGTAAAATAATATGTTTTTTGTAGACGGAGCTTGTTCATATTGGGAAGATTAATTGCAAGAATGATGAAGAGTTCTGTGAAAAATTGGGTCACCAGTTTGACACCTACTACTACAGCGAAGGAATGCTCGGTAAAGAGAATGGATTGGTAAGTAACTGCTACAGGGAAGGAATGCTACATTTTTAGGTAAAGATAATGGATTGGTAAGTTATTGCTACAGGGAAGTAATGCTGGGGAGAGAGAATGGATTGGTTAGTTACTGCTACAAGGAAGGAATGCTAGGTAAAGACAATGGATTGGTAAGTTACTGCTACAGGGAAGGAATGCTGGGTAAATATATACATGTATACTGTTTACAGGGTTATTTTTGCCCCATGTTTTTTCCCCTACAACACTTGCAAACGGTTTTGCCCCATTTTAAATTCACCTCATTTCCATTCAAGAAATGTGTGCAACATGTTTAACCATCCGATTTTTAGCAGTGATTACATGTGATTTGTTTTATTTAACGATCAGTACTTTCTGCATGGTCACATTAAAGTATTAAATCAATTTTGGTGTTGTTTAAAATGAAGGATATAATAAATACTCACAGCAATTAATAAAAATAAATTTACCATTATGTATTCACCCAGTTTTGAATTCATTCAATGATGATGAGTGTGAAAGGGGCAAAAATAAAACAGGGGCAAAAATAAAACAGGGGTAAATAAAACAGGGGCAAAAATAAAACAGGGGCAAAAATTTGCTTGTATACAGTATTCTCCAGTCAGCATGAAACCTTGAAGAACAAGACACTGGATTGCAATCATGATCTGCCAACCTCTCAGCCATAACAAGGTGCTTTTTAATTTTTCAGATTTTCCTGAATCAATCTGAAAAAACATTTCAAAATTCAACACTCTTCAACAAAGTTGTGTATTGTTTTAAGCTCACCTGAGCCGAAGGCATCTGTCTGTAAACTTTTCATATTTTTGACTTATCCTCTGAAACCACTGAAGGGATTTTGACGAAACTTGACAGGAAGCAAGTGATCTAGATCCTTTACCATGTTTGTAGTTTTCAGCAAGATTGGCTTAGGGGTGGATCCAGGGCAGGATAGAATAGGTCCCAAAAGGTAACCCTCTTTAAAAATTTTCTGCTCCAGAACCGCTGCATGAATTAAAAAACAGATTGTGTCTGAGTGATCTACATGGATGTATAATTCGAGTTTGTATTTGTCATAGAATATAAATTTTTGACGCATTTTTGAGGTTTTTTCAGACTTTGTCATTTTCATTCATTTTTGCATGATTTCCCCAAGTATCTCCCCTTGCACTCGCAATGATGCATCAATGTGTTTTATTTGTATGTAGTTGAAGAAGTGTTTTTGTGCAAGAATTTTGCTGAAATCTAATCTCTAGAATTTTTTATGAATTTCAGTAGCAATGAACAGCAATATTTATGTTTCTTGGCCAGATCAGCCTACATGTACATATTCTTCTTGGTCTTCTTTCCACATTTGTAGATGGTTCTCAGGTGAGCGATTGAGGCCCTCTTAGGCCTCTTGTTTATTGAAGTTCCACACGCAATAATTCATCAGTTGTTGAAGACAACCAGTTTATACTGAGGGAGGAGTGTAGCTAGTGAAGCAAGCTTTCACAAGTAAAGTGGAAAACTCCACCATGCCATCAACTAAGGTTCCAGGCAGCGGTAGTAGAGGTTAGAGATATCATGGTTCATGGTTTAAAGTGTGAAAATATGGTATAGACACTCCAATGCAGATGCCATATAAAGCAGTATCATTAACTTAATTGTTAATTTAGTATTTCTAAGAGAACTGTTTTTAATTTTAGAAACTGAACAGTCTTGTGCCACAAGAGATAGCACATGAGGTCATGTCACAACTTCCAGATGTCACGTATGTCACAGATAAAACATTCCAGGTAAGTTCTCCTGTAATTTGATTAAATGACAAAACTTACAGAGTCATGTAGCTGTTACCAGGACTCACATATCTCACATATAAACATTTGTGGTCTAATTTCATATGATTAAATGGCAAAATATACACAAAGGCATAACACAGCTTCCAATGGTCTCTGATTATCTGACAGTACTAACATCAAGTGAGATAACATATGATTGAATCATTTAATGGAACTATAGCAACATATACATGTTATACAAAGTGATGTCCCAGCTCTCAGGTGTCCCAGCTCTCAGGTATTACAGCTCTCAGGTGTCACAGCATTACAGATCAAACATATCACACAATCAGCTAAGGCTCCAGCCCGACTCAGCTAAGGCCCCAGCGCGACTTAGCTAAGGCTCCAGCGTGACTCAGCTAAGGCTCCAGCATGACTCAGCTAAGGCTCCAGCCGACTCACCTAAGACTCCAGCCCGACTCAGCTAAGGCTCCAGCCCAACTCAGCTAAGGCTCCAGTGCAACTCAGCTAAGGCTCCAGCCTGACTTAGCTAAGGCTCCAGCCTGACTCAGCTAAGGCTCTAGCCCCAGGCTCCAGCCCGACTCAGCTAAGTATCCAGCCCGACTCAGCTAAGGCTCCAATGCGACTCAGCTAAGGCTCCAGCCCGACTCAGCTAAGGCTCCAGCCCGACTCAGCTAAGGCTCCAGCTCGACTCAGCTAAGACTCCAGCCCGACTCAGCTAAGGCTCCAGCCCGACTTAGCTAAGGCTCCAGCCGACTCAGCTAAGGCTCCAGCGCGACTTGGACCCACACTAACAAGGCATGAGAGACTTCATGTTCAGTATTTGTCTATTACATACACTAAACATATCTATGTTAATTCAAAGGATATTTTACAGAAAATGAATAATATAATAAGGTATTACATCAGCAGCACTGGACTATATAATGTATACATTTTTTGTACTGTGTTATAGGATATTCTAGATAAAATAAAGAGTGGACAGGACAAAGCTTGGTTGATTCACTTCGTAGACAGCGAAGATAATCACAATATAGAATATAGGAAACTTCCTGCCATGTTACAAGATTTCCAGGTAAGAAAAAATGATATCATATATAGTTAATGTGAACAGGTAGGCTAGTTTACCTGTAGACAAATGCATATATCTACCTTTCTTACACACCAAGGAAGACTCTAGGTTTTGTCTGCCTCAATCCATCTGGTAAATGTTTTGATAGCTCGTCATTTACTAAATGATGGTTTCACAGATAGGGGATATGTATTGATCTGTCAGTACTCTCGGAATGCATGTAAAAAGTAATGATTGTCCCTTGGTGATGTTTGCCAAGTATTTGGTGTAAGAAATGAATGTCATTGCTCTTTTGGATGGGACTTTAAACAGAGGTTCAATGTAAATACATGCTCTACATTAGCGTCACTCTATAGCACAAATCAAAATTGTAGGTGTTGCCTCTTCCATCTTCCTAAGTCAAGGTTTCCTGATCCGCTTCTTGACAGATTAGGCCTGTCTAGTGAGACTTTCCATTGTTCGAAACTATAATTGAATGTGCCAATCAGAACATGTTTAACTAATGATCATGCATTGACATGATAGAGGGGAAAGTATGTAAACATGAATAATGGGGACATGCAGGCTATGCCATGAGTCTTTTAATTGGCTAAAGTCAGGGGTCATTTTCAGGTCAAGTGAAATTTTAGATTGGTGCTAGATGTCACTGGCAGTGACCACCAAATGTAAAAAAATAATGTCAAGGTGTATGAGGAACGACATGAATCAGAAAACGTTGACTTGGTATTTGTAGTCACTTGTAGTAATTGGTTAAAGATTCAGGTTGAAGCAAGTTCCCGGTGATGTATAGAGGTACATACTTCAAATTTGCCCTGTAGGTTACCTGTGGCAAGTG